>NW_025566036.1:0-134082 GCF_020424385.1 Procambarus clarkii | reverse complement strand
CCAGCTTGACGGTATCAGTGCCTGAGACGACCCCTGCCTGCTTGACGCCTGAGACGACCCCTGCCCGCTTGACGCCTGAGACGACCCCTGCCAGCTTGACGGTATCAGTGCCTGAGACGACCCCTGCCTGCTTGACGCCTGAGACGACCCTGCCAGCTAGACGCCTGAGACGACCCCTGCCAGCTAGACGCCTGAGACGACCCTGCCCGCTTGACGCCTGAGACGACCGCTGCCCGCTTGACGCCTGAGACGACCCCTGCCAGCTAGACGCCTGAGACGACCCCTGCCCGCTTGACGCCTGAGACGACCGCTGCCCGCTTGACGCCTGAGACGACCCCTGCCCGCTTGACGCCTGAGACGACCGCTGCCCGCTTGACGCCTGAGACGACCCCTGCCAGCTAGACGCCTGAGACGACCCCTGCCAGCTTGACGGTATCAGTGCCTGAGACGACCCCTGCCAGCTTGACTCCTGAGACGATCCTTGCCAGCTTGACGGTATCAGTGCCTGAGACGACCCCTGCCAGCTTGACAGTATCAGTGCATGAGACGACCCCTGCCAGCTTGACAGTATCAGTGCATGAGACGACCCCTGCCAGCTTGACGGTATCAGTGCCTGAGACGACCCCTGCCTGCTTGACAGTATCAGTGTATGAGACGACCCCTGCCAGCTTGACGCCTAAGACGACCCCTGCCAGCTTGACGGTATCAGTGCCTGAGACGACCCCTGCCTGCTTGACAGTATCAGTGCATGAGACGACCCTTGCCTGCTTGACAGTATCAGTGCATGAGACGACCCCTGCCAGCTTGACAGTATCAGTGCATGAGACGACCCCTGCCTGCTTGACAGTATCAGTGCCTGAGACGACCCCTGCCAGCTTGACGCCTAAGACGACCCCTGCCAGCTTGACGGTATCAGTGCCTGAGACGACCCCTGCTGGTCGTCTCAGTATCCAGGACTGACAGGTGTGCTGTGACTTGTCAGGTGTGTAAGTGTCCAGGACTGACAGGTGTGTGGTGACATACATGTGAGTTGGTAAATTAGTTATCATGCTGGGTATCGTGACTTGTTATCTGCTCAGGGATGAGTGTCTGTGCGCGTGTGTGTGTGCGCTTGTGTGCGAGTGTGTGTGTGCGCTTGTGTGCGTGTGTGTGTGTGCGCTTGTGTGCGCGTGTGTATGTGCGCTTGTGTGCGCGTGTGTGTCTAATTACTTTTGTATTTGCTATTTGTGTGTGTGCAGAATCGCACAGCTCTCAGAAGGATGTGAGGGATGTAGCAATCCCGGTTGCAATTCTTTTCGACCATGTCGTGGCTCAGTCGACTTGGCGCGTCTGGGATCATCCTGGACGTAAGTTCGAACCCTCATCACGGCCCTTGTGGATTTATTTATTTATTTATTAATCTATTTTTTCCTCTGTCTTCTTTACTACATATATTTCTCTCAAACACTCACACGCACATCCCCAGGAAGCAGCCCGTAGCAGCTCTCTAACTCATAGGTACCTATTTACTGCTATGTGAACAGGTGCATCACGGTGAAAAAAACGACTTAAATTTACTGTGAACTAGAAACAACCCATGCTGGATCTCGACAACCACTGGATGAACCGGATTAAAGGATCCGAGAGCTATGAGGGCACTACGAGAGTCAACAACAACAACAACAACAACAACAAAGGAAGATTGACAACGAGAGAGCAGGAGACAAAGAACATAGAGAATAGCATAAAGTTCCGCTGTGAAGATGCTAGTCTCCGGAGGTAAGCGACACATATAAGTGCGATCAGGAAAAACAACAGAGTAGCCAACACCGTCCGCAAGACTAGTAACTGTGTTATTCACCATAGATGTAAAGTGCCTTGTATAGTGATTGTTGGGAGCCTCTTGTTGAATCACTTGTGATAGTATATATATATATATATATATATATATATATATATATATATATATATATATATATATTTATTATTTATTATATTATTTATAAGGTGTCCAACAGGGTGACCCCCTTGCTCCTTTTCTTTTCTGCCTAGTTATCAAGGAAGTCACCGATAACCTGTCCAGTGAGCTCAACATTTGGTTTTTGGACGATGGTACTCTAGCCGGCTCCCCAGCCTCACTCTTGGACGACATAAGAATAATTCAGGAGCAAGGAGCAAGCCTAGGCCTCACTCTGAACCCTTCCAAGTGCGAAATAACCTCCACCAACCAGCACATAATAGAGCAAATAAAGGTTGTTTTGCCTGACATTCATACAACCAACCCTGAGGACAGCACACTCCTAGGTGCTCCTCTCGGAAGGAATGCCATCGACGGGGTCCTTGGTAAGAAGATCACTGACCTTAAGAAGATGAACGAGAGGATTGAAGACATCGATGCTCATGATGCACTTTACCTCATCACCAGATGCTTGTCCCTCCCCAGGCTGACCTATTTTCTAAGATGTTCGCCATCTTTCAACAATATTAAATTAGAAGAGTACGACAGCTTGCTGAAATCAACACTAGAAAAAGCCCTCAATCTTTCCCTCAGCGACTTACAGTGGAAACAGGCCTCCCTTCCTGTCAGACTCGGGGGCCTTGGCGTGTGCACAGCAACACAAATTGCTGTACCAGCGTTCCTGTCCTCTTCAGTGGGGTCTGACAACTTGGTGAAGGAATTCCTACCTGAGCACCTAGTTCAACAGGCTGGGGTACATGATCCCAGTTTCACAGACTGCACAACCAAATGGGTCTCTCTCGCAGGACCAGCACCCCAACCACCGCCTTCTGAAGCCCATAAGCAATCCAGCTGGGATCGCCCCATTGCCGACCAAGAAGCTGCGACTTTGCTAGAAGCTGCGACAACACTACATGACACTGCCCGACTTAGAGCTGTAGCAGCTCCCCATGCAGGTGATTTCCTATTAGCAACCCCAATGTCAGCAACCGGCACCCGTCTCACACCGCAGGCCCTCCGAATTGCCGTGGCTCTCCGCCTCGCTGCCCCAATCCACACCGAATACAGGTGTATTTGCAGTGAGGCAGAGGCCGACAGATACGGACGGCATGGCCTTCTCTGCCAAAGGACAGAAGGATGGAATGCAAGACACGGCGAGGGCAATGACATTATTAAGAGAAGCCTTACCACAGCCGGTTGTCCAGCAGAGAGAGAGCCCCGTTACCTAATGTCCCGCAACTCTGATGAGACTGTCGGTCGCCCAGACGGAATCACGGTGAACCCCTGGAAGAATGGTAGACAGTTGGTGTGGGACTACACATGCGTTTCAACTTTAGCCAATACCTATGTTGACTTCAGTGCTACACAAGCAGGAGGAGCTGCCAATCACCGGGAAGCGGCCAAGTCACGTAAATACAGAGACCTTGAGCACCAATACAATTTTGTCCCCATTGCCTCAGAGACACTTGGTGTCTGGGGTAAAAGTGCTGCTAGCTTTTTGAAGGAGTTGGGGTCTAAGCTAATCGAAACAACTAGAGACCCTAGAACTGCCAGTTTTCTTTTTCAGCGCCTTAGTGTGGCAATCCAGAGAGGAAATGCTCACTGCATCCATGGTTCCTGCCCGCCATCTGAGGAGCTGGAAGAGCTGTACAACTTGTGACAAGCAGCCTTGCACCCTGCATGTAATCAATATTGTAACTTTTTTTTGTGTAATGACATTCTCAAATAAAGTTAGATAAATATACACACATACCAAAAAAATAGGGGTGGTAGGAGAAGAAAATATCAAAGTGTTCAGTGAGGATCCACAAGGTCTTCTCTGAGTACTTTTTTTTTTCTTCTCCGAGGCTATGGGTCCCTACACTTGCACCAGAGGTGGTACCCCTTCTAGGTTTAAAAGTTATATATATATATATATATATATATATATATATATATATATATATATATATATATATATGTGTGTGTGTGTGTGTGTGTACTCACCTAATTGTGCTTGCAGGGGTTGAGCTTTGGCTCTTTGGTCCCGCCTCTCAACTGTCAATCAACTGGTATTGTGTGTGTGTGTGTGTGTGTGTAATTACCTAAGTGTAGTTACAGGATGAGAGCTACGCTCGTGGTGTCCCGTCTTCCCAGCACTCTTTGTCATATTACGCTTTGAAACTACTGACGGTCTTGGCCTCCACCACCTTCTCACCTAACTTGTTCCAACCGTCTACCACTCTGTTTGCGAAAGTGAATTTTCTTATATTTCTTCGGCATCTGCGTTTAGCTAGTTTATATCTATGACCTCTTGTTCGTAAAGTTCCACGTCTCAGGAAATTTTCCCTATCGATTTTATCTACTCCTGTTACTGTTTTGTACGTAGTGATCATATCACCTCTTTTTCTTCTGTCTTCTAGTTTTGGTATATTTAATGCCTTCAACCTCTCCTCGTAGCTCTTGCCTTTCAGTTCTGGGAGCCACTTAGTAGCATGTCTTTGCACCTTTTCCAGTTTGTTGATGTGCTTCTTAAGATATGGGCACCACACAACCGCTGCATATTCTAGCTTTGACCTAACAAAAGTCGTGAACAGTTTCTTTAGTATATCGCCATCCATGTATTTAAAAGAAATTCTGAAGTTAGAAAGCGAGGCATAGGCTCCTCGCACACTATTCTTTATGTGGTCCTCAGGTGATAGTTTTCTATCTAGAACCACCCCTAGATCTCTTTCTTTATCAGAATTCTTTAAAGATTTCTCACATAATATATAGGTTGTGTGGGGTCTATGTTCTCCTATTCCACATTCCATAACATGGCATTTATTAACATTAAATTCCATTTGCCAAGTGGTGCTCCATATACTTATTTTGTCCAGGTCTTCTTGAAGGCATGACAATCATCTAAATTTCTTATCCTTCCTATTATCTTACCATCATCAGCAAACATGTTCATATAATTCTGTATACCAACTGGTAGATCATTTATGTAGACAATAAACATCACTGGTGCAAGAACTGAACCCTGTGGTACTCCACTTGTGACATTTCTCCAATCTGATACATTGCCTCTGATCACTGCCCTCATTTTTCTATCAGTCAGAAAATTTTTCATCCATGTTAGAAGCTTACCTGTCACCCCTCCAATATTTTCCAGTTTCCAGAACAACCTCTTATGTGGAACTGTGTCGAAAGCCTTTTTTAGGTTGTGACGATAATCTCTTTCAAGAGAGATTGAGCCTGCTCTTCCCTACATCATTACGTCGTTCAAGTACAAGATACTATATAGAAGATACGTCCACCAGTATCGCCAAACGTTTTGCCCAGGAAGCAAATCGTACCATGCACACCCCGACACCCGGCTACAGCCCGCAGTAACCAGCAAACTGCTCATACTCCGCCTGCCTGTTGCTGATTGGCTGGTGTCTCGCCGCACCTGCACTCACGCCACCACCAAGAGTCGTTGTCTGGGCAGCAGCACGCCGTACTCGTCAGAATATCTCTGTGCTCCTTGGAGTTGACATATCTCGCTAGTAGACTAAGCCTTGGCTTTCGTGTACTAAGGGAGGTGGCAGCTTGAAGCCAGTATTCCAGCACCTCACTAATTGATTTATATTGCTATCACTATAATTTACATTCTTGTCTTAGAGTAACTTTTCATTGCCAGTATTATTCATGTTATTTTGTTTGTTGACTTGTTATGAATTTTATAAGATTGTCTTTATTCATGTCTTGTTTTCTAGAGTAATTAAAATTTCATTGTTTATATACTTTGTGTTTGTGTGTCTTCCCATTACCTTACCACAGACGAAAGGACAAACTTCTCTTTTTTTTTTATTATGTGACGAGGCCCTGCCCCCAGCTTTTGAAACAGCCGAACACCAACGCTTTACCGTCACCTTACATGGGGGCCTGTCCGGGAGCTTCACTCAGGTACTGGTGCCAAATTGTACATTTGTGGTAAGCGTATTTGGCTTTGGTAAAGTAGCTTTTCACTATTTTCAATATTCAATTTTATTTTCATATGGTGCTGTGTGTATTGTGCATTCCGAGAGTAGCATATGGTGAAGGTGAGACAACTTTGGATTACGTGGTGACTGTAGGCCTCAGTCATTCTCTTAATTGGTCATCTCTCCCTACGTGTTATTACTCGTGTTTACCATCTTTTGTCCCTAGGATATTTCTCATATTTTCGGCTGATCATCGTATTGGTACCCTGGTACTGTGGTCTGTCCCCGGGTCAAGAGCACCTAATCTTCTGCAATCTGACGGTAGGAAGATAAAGAGGGCTATAGTTCCTCTCGCACGAACTTTAGTTGCTGAATTGGGACCTCAGCAGCAGTTCTCGTCACCAGTTGACATCTCGCACCCCTACACGTCGGTCAGAGATGATGATATTTACATTGGTAGGGAATTAGCCTTCTTTTTCAGAGCACAAAAGTTCGCTAATTCTGTAAGTATCATATTAATTTCAGTGGGAAAAACGTGCCTATGTCCTATAGAGACTCGGCAAGGTATGCCTACATTCTTGGACTACCTAATTAACTTTTGAGCCATTAACTGTTTCATTTGTTTTAGAAACTTAGTTTCGCTTATTTAGTAGGATTTTCTTGCCCTTATCCTCTTATATGAGTACCAGGTACAAGATTTCCTGCGACCTTGATTTATTAATCATTTATCATCTTGAAATTAACATTAATTGTTAACGATTCCACAGGATAGGTACCAGTTACCACGTTGTCCTGTTTCTGACATTCACCATATCACAACAGTATATTCGTTGTGCATTTATTTGCTAATTTCACCATGTTTCGTCTCGAAGCTTTCCGTACAGATCCAGCAGGTGAAATAGGGACTTTAAGTCGTGCCAAGAGGACTGAATTACAAACTCTTGCACATGAGTATCAACTACAAGTTCCCTACCAAGCCAACAAAAATGAAATACATAACCTGTTACTGGATCATCTCTTAGAGGAAGGTAAGATAGACTCTGAAACTCACGAAACTTACTTTATTGCAGATAAAACTGATTTGGCAACGATGAAGCTCAAACTAGAGCTGGCCAAGATCGAACGCGAACAGCAAAGGGAAGCAGCTGCCATGCAAAGAGAAGCCCTCGAGCAACAAAGGGAAGCAGCTGCCATACGAAAGGAAGAAAAAGAACGTGAAATCGCCCTTAAGGAACGTGAGATTGCAATACTCCGTGAGCGGGAACGAATACAGCTTGAAACAAAACAACACGAATTGGAGATGCAACGCGACCATGACAAACAACAAGCAGCTCTGGCTATGGAATGTCGTCAACGAGAATTCGCGTTGGAAACTACACACCTCGCTCAACGCCAGCGAGCTACTGCCAATCTTCCTGTCAGTTTCAATATATCACATGCAAGTAAGTTAATGCCACCATTCGTAGAGACAGAAGTTGATGTGTTTTTTACCACCTTTGAAACCCTTGCTAATCAACTTAGTTGGCCTGCCGACCAATGGGCAACCCTTCTCAGAGTACATCTCACAGGTAGAGCTGCAGTTACCCTCAGTACTTTGGCGTCTGAGAATGACTACCAGACTCTGAAACAAGCAGTGTTGGACGCCTACCTTCTCTCCACCGAAAGTTATCGAAGGAAATTCCGTGACCACCTGAAGGCAAGTACCACTACCTTTCTCGAATTTGCTAATACCAAAAGGAGATATTTTATGAAATGGCTGGAAGCAGCACATGTCTCTACCTTTGCAGAACTCGTCAACCTCATGCAAGTTGAAGAATTCTTGAGGCGTGTGCCGCCTCCTGTCCGTCTATATTTAGCAGATAAAGAAGAAACCGACTACCTAAAGTGTGCTAAGTCGGCTGACACTTACAGCCTCATCCACCGGCTGACACCAGTACCATCTTCCAGTAAGAAGTCTTGGTACAGTTACGAGAAAGTGAGTACCGATCAAGCTGGCTCGCAATTGTACTGTAAGTATTGTAGACTCTATGGACATACCATAGATAAATGTGGTAAGTCTCAATACAAAGGAAATACCGAATCACCTAAACCCAAACAGACTCCTCCTAAGTCCGGTAAGCCTGTGATGAATGTTGGTGTTCATGGTAATGATCTTTCTCTTTTCAGTAAACACCTGTATACTGGAACTGTCTCTACCAACGGCTCAAATCCGGAGGGACGTTTCAAACTGAAGATCTTGAGGGACACAGCGGCTCTTCAATCAATTATTTTGAAATCAGCTGTGCCCAATATCGCCTACACCGGAGAAACTGTCTTCATCACTGACCTCACTGCTACCACTCCTTATCCTCTCGCCAGAGTCCACCTGGATTGTCCCTTCGTGAACGGAGAAGTCCAAGTCGCCATCAGGGAAAAGCCTTTTCCCATGCCTGGAGTGCAACTTCTCCTGGGCAACGACTTGGCAGAAGACCTGCAACCGACCAACCTGATCGTCATGGACAAACCCCAGGTGTGAACCTCTGTAATGGATAATCCCATCTTTGAGTATGTTCCAGCAAAGGTTCAAGAGAGTGATGAAGTTTCTCCTCCGGTTTTAGTGACCACCCGTGCACAAGCTGCACGACCACAACCAGCTGACTCTACTGCTACCGCTGTCCCTCAAGACCCTCAGAAACTACCCCCGAATCTGACCAAGTTGGAGTTCCGTAAGTTACAGAGGGAAGATCTTACCTTGACACCATTATTTTTCCAGGCTGAGACTCAACCTGACAGTATTCCTGGGTTCTTCCTAGAGAACGAGTTGCTCTACCGCAGATATAGACCCAGTAAACTGAAGGAGGAGGACGACTGGGCCAACGTCGAACAACTAGTGATTCCTGCCAGCCTGCGGCCCACTATTCTACACCTGGCCCATGGAGCACTCTCTCACTACGGATTTAACAAGACCTACCATGGAATCCGTCAAGACTACTACTGGCCAGGTATGGTAAATCGCGTCAAACAGTACGTCAAACAGTGTCATACATGTGAGATGGCAGGTAAACCGAACATCTCTATCCCCAGAGCACTAGTGACTCCCATACAGGTGCCTGCGGAACCTTTCCACAGACTTATTATAGACTGTGTTGGTCCTTTACCTCGGACCACTTCAGGTAACGCCTATATCTTAACCATCCTGTGTCCTACCACCAGATTCCCCATAGCAGTTCCAGAAAAGAACATTACGGCTGCTACGGTTGTGAAACACTTATTGAAGATCTTCACCCAGTATGGATTTCCAAGGGAGGTTCAGAGCGACTGTGGCACCAACTTCACCAGTGATCTCTTCAAGAGGACACTGGAAGAGTTCAACATCAAACAGGTATTGTCCAGCCCCTATCATCCTGCTTCACAGGGTTCTCTTGAGCGTAGTCATCAGACTATTAAAGCACTCCTGAAGAAGTTTTGCAATGAAACCTCTAAGGATTGGGATAAGCAAATTGACCTGATAATGTGTATCTTTAGAAGTCTTCCCAATGAGTCTCCAGGAGTATCTCCTTATGAGATGCTCTACGACTTTCTTTTCAAAGCTTTCAAAGACTCTCTACGTGATGCCACCTTCAGTGAGCATCAGAATGGGCCCCAGTTTCTTCAAAATCTACAACACATTCTAGAGAGGGTCCACAGTTTTGCCCAAGATAATCTATTGAAAGCACAGGAGAGGATGAAGACTCATTACGACCAGACCAGCAATGTAAGAAAATTTAAACCGGGAGACTTCGTGCTTGCTTATTTCCCTATCCCAGGTTCTCCTTTGCAAAACAGGTTTTCAGGACCCTACCGCATCAAGGAGTGCAGAAACAACCACAACTACGTTCTAGAGACTCCAGATAGGCGGGGGAAGACCCAGTTGTGCCACGTCAACCTCCTGAAGCTATATAACGGTACTCCTCCCACTGTCATGCTAACCTATTCTTCCTTTAAAGAGCCATACATCCACAGTGAGACCTTCCCTGCTTCTTCTCCCGAAAGCACTGACAAGGAGTCAGCGCTTTTCAATTCGAAAATCCTAACTGATCTTCACAATTATTTTCAGGACAATCATAGTGCACCTCTCATCAAGATCTTCAAAGAACATCAGGAGTTGTTCCGAGATGATCCACAAGAGTGTAATGTTACCCAGCACGACATCCAACTGCTCCCTGACACCCGGCCGATTCGTCAACCCTTCTACCGAATCAGCCCTAGCAAGAAGGAAGTCATGCGTGCTGAGGTGCAGTACCTCTTGGATCATGGACTGGCTACACCTTGTGAGTCCCCCTAGGCCTCACCCTGTATCTTGGTGCCAAAACCCCAAGGTAAGGTGAGACTGTGTACGGATTACCGTAAATTAAATAATGTGACTGTCAAGGATGCATACCCCTTGCCAAGGATAGATGACATTCTTGACGTTATTGGTAATGCCCAGTACTTGTCCCAAGTGGACTTGCTTAAGGGGTATTACCGAGTGTGTCTAACAGAGCGAGCCAAACAAATATCTGCCTTTATCACTCCCTTTGGACTTTTCAGATATGAACGCCTTCCTTTCGGACTATGTAATGCCCCGGCCACCTTTCAGAGAGCTGTCAACCGCGTCATCCAGGGCTTGGATAACACCTACGCCTATTTGGATGATATCGTCGTAGCATCCAACACCTGGAGCGAACATCTGCTCCAGCTGCAATGACTGTTCGCCAAGCTCCTGACAGCCGGCCTCACCATCAACCTGGGCAAGTCCACCTTTGCCTAAGGTAAAGTGCGTTATCTGGGTCATGTAATAGGGAGTGGCAGCCTAGCTCCGTTAGACACACACACTCAAGCCATCCAGCATTATCCACAGCCTACCACCAGGAAGCAGCTCCTGCGCTTCCTTGGTCTTGCCTCCTACTACTGTAGGTTTGTGAAAAATTTTAGTACGGTAGCAACACCATTAATTACTTTAACCAGTCCCAAGCAACGGTATAATTGGACCATGCAGCAAACCGTTGCTTTCGAACAAATCAAATTCCTCCTCTGTTCTAATCCCATTCTCACCTCGCCAGATATCACCAAGCCTTTCGTCCTTCATGTCGACGCCAGTGGTACCGGCATCGGTGGTGTCCTGATGCAGCAACGAGGCGAGGAGGTTCTACCTGTGAGCTACTACAGCTACAAGTTGAAACCCTACCAGAGGAACTACAGCACTATCGAGAAGGAGCTACTCTCCATCGTCCTGAATCTCCAGCACTTTGCTCCATACCTACAAGGTGCCAGGTCTACCACCATCTTCTCAGACCACAATCCTCTCCGCTTCTTACATCAAGCCCAATTCAATAACCAACGTCTTCTACGATGGGCTTTATATCTGCAAGATTTCAACCTGGAGATCCGCTATATCAAGGGTTCTGACAACATCATAGCCGACGCCCTCTCCAGAGTCTATGAAGTAGAAGCAACTCCAACTATCACTCCACCACATGAAGACGTAACTTCTTCCAGAACCGCAGGCTTCGGGGGAGAGTTGTGACGATAATCTCTTTCAAGAGAGATTGAGCCTGCTCTTCCCTACATCATTACGTCATTCAAGTACAAGATACTATATAAAAGATACGTCCACCAGTATCGCCAAACGTTTTGCCCAGGAAGCAAATCATACCATGCACACCCCGACACCCGGCTACAGCCCGCAGTAACCAGCAAACTGCTCATACTCTGCCTGCCTGTTGCTGATTGGCTGGTGTCTCGCCGCACCTGCACTCACGCCGCCACCAAGAGTCGTTGTCTGGGCAGCAGCACGCCGTACTCGTTAGAATATCTCTGTGCTCCTTGGAGTTGACATATCTCGCTAGTAGACTAAGCCTTGGCTTTCGTGTACTAAGGGAGGTGGCAGCTTGAAGCCAGTATTCCAGCACCTCACTTATTGATTTATATTGCTATCACTATAATTTACATTCTTGTCTTAGAGTAACTTTTCATTGCCAGTATTATTCATGTTATTTTGTTTGTTGACTTGTTATGAATTTTATGAGATTGTCTTTATTCATGTCTTGTTTTCTAGAGTAATTAAAATTTCATTGTTCATATACTTTGTGTTTGTGTGTCTTCCCATTACCTTACCACAGACGAAAGGACAAACTTATCTTTTTTTTTGTTATGTGACGAGGCCCTGCCCCCCAGCTTTTGAAACAGCCGAACACCAACACTTTACCGTTACATTACAAGGTCCAGATAGATGCAGTCAACCCAACCATCTCTTTCCTGTAATATCTCTGTTGCTCGATCATAGAAACTGAGTAAATTCGATACACAGGATCTTCCAGATCGAAAACCATATTGTCTGTCTGATATATCATTTCTCTCCAGGTGTTCTATCCATTTAGTTTTAATTTTTTTTTCCAATATTTTGACTATTACACTTGTCAATGATACAGGTCTATAATTAAGGAGGTCTTCCCTGCTTCCACTTTTGTAGATTTGAACTTTGTTAGCCTTTTTCCACACATCAGCTACATCTCCTGTAAACAGGGATGCCTGAAAAATCAGTTGAAGAGGAATGCTGAGCTCAGGTGCACATTCTCTCAGAACCCATGTTGAAACTCCATCTGGACCAACTGCTTTGTTCTTATTTAGCTCCTTGAGCATTTTTTCCACTTCGTCTCTAGACACCTCTATGTGCTCTATGTTGTTCTCTGGAATTCTTATTTATCTGGTTCCCTGAAGATTTCATTTTATACAAACACACTTTGGAACTTTTTGTTTAATGTTTCACACATTTCCATTTCATTTTCCGTGAATCTATTTCCCATTTTCAACCTCTGAATATCATCCTTTACCTGCAATTTGTTGTTTATGAATTTATAGAATAGACCTGGTTCTGTTTTACATTTGTCTGCAATCCCTTTTTCAAAATTTCTTTCTGCCCCTCTCCTCACTGCCGTGTAGTTGTTACTCGCATCTTTGTATCGCTGGTATGTTTGGGGGTTTGGCCTCTTCCTGTATTGATTCCATTTTTGTATCTTTTGGTCTCTGGCCCTCTCGCAATTTTTGTTGACCCAATCCTGTTTCCTAGTTCTGCATCTCTGTTTTGGTATAATTTTTTTGTGCCTTTATCATATATTTCACAAAACTTGACATACATCTCATTCACTTCTTTGCCTCACTTCCAATTATACTCACTACAAAATTTTCTAAGGTTGCCATAATTCTTCCTCCTTCCTGGTAAATATCAAATCTAGCATGAAGGGAACGTCCTCTTCCCTCATCCTTGTAGCTTGTTTAACATGTTAATACAAGAATGTTTCCAAGATGAGGTCTATATATTTACAGGTCCAAAAATCTTCTGTTTTAGCTTTATATACTTACCAGTCTATGGATTTTAAGTTGAAGTCGCCGACTATCAACAGTCTTGAACTATCGTTATCCGCTCTCGCTATGATCTCTCATTATTTTTATAAGACCTTCTCGTTTACTATCTAGCTCCTCCTTTGACCATGTGCTGCTTGGCGGTGAACTATATGCATTTATGATTATTAGTTTATCATCCTCATGGCAGATCTGTAGTGCTATTATGTCAACTTCTTGTGGATTGGCAGTCATTATTTCCTTCACCTTTAGGTGTTCTTTCACCAACACAGCAACGCCACCGCCTTTCCTAATTTTTCTGTCCCGTCTCCAAATTGAGTAGCCCCTTGGGAATATGACCTCATTTAAAATAACATAAGTGTGTGTGTGTGTTTGTGTTTGTACATGTTTATGTACATATTTACACATATGAACATATATATACACACACAAACTAGATGACCCCTGACCCCACCGTCAGTGACCACTCCGTCAGTGACCCCTGACCCCTCCGTCACTGACCATCTTACTAGATGACCCCTGACCCCTCCGTCAGTGACCCCTGACCCCTCCGTCAGTGTCCATCTTACCAGATGACCCCTGACCCCTCCGTTAGTGTCCATCTTACTAGATGACCCCTGACCCCTCCATCAGTGTCCATCTTACTAGATGACCCCTGACCCCTCCGTCACTGACCATCTTACTAGATGACCCCTGACCCCTCAGTCAGTGACCACTGACCCCTCCGTCAGTGACCCTTGACCCCTCCGTCAGTGTCCATCTTACAGAGGACCCTTGACCCCTCCGTCAGTGACCCCTGACCCCTCCGTCAGTGACCACTGACCCCTCCGTCAGTGACCCCTGACCCCTCCGTCAGTGACCCCTGACCCCTCCGTCAGTGACCCCTGACCCCTCCGTCTACTCCTCGTAGCCTTGAACAATGCTGCTCTCTCTACATTGTCAACTTCGCGAGGCATATTTTACGTTGTTATCATTTCCCTCGGTATGTCTCGTGTTCTCCAGTGTGCCTGGGTCCTGTCTCTCAGTCTGGCCTCATAGCTCAGTCTCTTCAGCGCTGGAACCACTATAACCAACAACACCATCACCACCACTACAACCATCACTACCACCAGAAGCACCACCACCATCACTACCATCAGAAGCACCACCACCATCACTACCACCACCACCATCACTTTCACAATCACTACCACCACCATCATCATTACAACCACCACCACCATCATCACTACCACCACAACCATCATCACTATCACTACAATCACAACCACAACCACCAGCACTACCATCACCACCATCATTACCACCACCACCATCACTATCATCACAACCACCATCAATACCATAACAACCACTATCATTATTACCACAACCACCATCACTACCACCACCATCATATAAGCACCACCATCACTACAACCTCAACGCTACACTGAGAAATCTCCACACCCCAAGACTCCAGACCACACTACCACTCCACCTCAACAACCACACCACACTACCACTCCACCTCAACAACCACACCACACTACCACTCCACCTCAACAACCACACCACACTGCCACTCCACCTCAACAACCACACCACACTGCCACTCCACCTCAACAACCACACCACACTACCACTCCACCTCAACAACCACACCACACTACCACTCCACCTCAACAACCACACCACACTACCACTCCACCTCAACAACCACACCACACTGCCACTCCACCTCAACAACCACACCACACTGCCACTCCACCTCAACAACCACACCACACTGCCACTCCACCTCAACAACCACACCACACTACCACTCCACCTCAACAACCACACCACACTGCCACTCCACCTCAACAACCACACCACACTGCCACTCCACCTCAATAAACAACACCACACTGCCACTCCACCTCAACAACCACACCACACTACCACTCCACCTCAACAAACCACACCACACTACCACTCCACCTCAACAAAAACACCACACTGCCACTCCACCTCAATAAACAACACCACACTGCCACTCCACCTCAACAAACAACACCACACTGCCACTCCACCTCAACAAACCACACCACACTACCACTCCACCTCATCAATCCACACCACACTGCCACTCCACCTCAACAAACAACACCACACTGCCACTCCACCTCAACAACCACACCACACTGCCACTCCACCTCAACAAACCACACCACACTGCCACTCCACCTCAACAAACAACACCACACTGCCACTCCACCTCAACAACCACACCACACTACCACTCCACCTCAACAAACCACACCACACTACCACTCCACCTCAACAAACCACACCACACTGCCACTCCACCTCAACAAACAACACCACACTGCCACTCTACCTCAACAAACCACACCACACTGCCCTCCACCTCAACAATCAATACCACACTGCCACTCTACCTCAACAAACAATACCACACTGTCACTCCACCTCAACAATCAATACCACACTGCCACTCCACCTCAACAAACAATACCACACTGCCACTCTACCTCAACAAACCACACCACACTGCCACTCCACCTCAACAAACCAAACCACACTGCCCTCCACCTCAACAAACCACACCACACTGCCACTCCACCTCAACAAACCACACCACACTGCCACTCTACCTCAACAAACCACACCACACTGCCACTCCACCTCAACAATCAATACCACACTGCCACTCCACCTCAACAATCAATACCACACTGCCACTCCACCTCAACAAACCACACCACACTGCCACTCTACCTCAACAAACCACACCACACTGCCACTCCACCTCAACAAACAATACCACACTGCCACTCCACCTCAACAATCAATACCACACTGCCACTCCACCTCAACAAACAATACCACACTGCCACTCCACCTCAACAAACAATACCACACTGCCACTCCACCTCAACAATCAATACCACACTGCCACTCCACCTCAACAATCAATACCACACTGCCACTCCACCTCAACAACCACACCACACTACCACTCTACCTCAACAATCAATACCACACTGCCACTCCACCTCAACAATCAATACCACACTGCCACTCCACCTCAACAAACCACACCACAATGCCTCTCCACCTCAGCAAACCACACCACAATGCCTCTCCACCTCAGCAAACCACACCACACTGCCCTTCACCTCAACAAACCACACCACAATGCCACTCCACCTCAACAAACCACACCACAATGCCACTCCACCTCAACAAACCACACCACACTGCCACTCCACCTCAACAAACCACACCACAATGCCACTCCACCTCAACAAACCACACCACACTGCCACTCCACCTCAACAAACCACACCACAATGCCACTCCACCTCAACAAACCACACCACAATGCCTCTCCACCTCAACAAACCACGCCACACTACCACTCCACCTCAACAAACCACACCACAATGCCTCTCCACCTCAGCAAACCACACCACACTGCCACTCCACCTCAACAAACCACACCACAATGCCACTCCACCTCAACAAACCACACCACAATGCCTCTCCACCTCAACAAACCACGCCACACTACCACTCCACCTCAACAAACCACACCACAATGCCTCTACACCTCAGCAAACCACACCACACTGCCCTCCACCTCAACAAACCACACCACAATGCCACTCCACCTCAACAAACCACACCACACTGCCACTCCACCTCAACAAACCACACCACAATGCCACTCCACCTCAACAAACCACACCACACTGCCACTCCACCTCAACAAACCACACCACAATGCCACTCCACCTCAACAAACCACACCACAATGCCACTCCACCTCAACAAACCACACCACACTGCCACTCCACCTCAACAAACCACGCCACACTGACCCAGACGGGGCCGGACCTTCATCAAGTCAACACAAACAAAGGCAGGAATTCCTGTGGCACAAATATGTCTGTATCGCCTCGCTGCTTTTTACTTTCCATACTCTTTGTTTTTGTTAGATTTCCTACAGCTGGCGCCAACACGTTACAGTCAGACTTGCAATTGTTAGTAATATTGACCTGTTTGTCTATGGTCGTATCAAAGTGCGTGTGTTTACGGGAACTCTTCTGGCTTTCTGACCTTTATTACAAATCTTTAAGCAGAGATTCAGGAATATTTGGTGAAGGTGTATAAGGTGTAGGGAAGACACCTGCCAGCAGGACGTGGCGTTGTGTGGACGGAGGAAGAGACAGTGCCACAGTGACAGTGGTCACTGCTACCTGGAGGACAGGTTGTCTGCGTCTGCGTCACATGAGCCCAACACCAAGGAAGCGCGTGTGGGAAAATCCTAGCAGTTTTAATTCTTTTTCTTTTATGAATTATTACATATTTACTTTATTTTTTAATTGACTTTAATATTATAATAGTTTTATTTGATTATTTTTCTTCTGAATTAGTTCTTAGTAAGTTTGTTAGTTAGTAGTAGACTGTATATATTCTGATTCAGCTGCTAGAACTTATCACACACAATTGGTGGGACAATTTGTAGCTTAAACCACTTGGAGGTGGATCCTTCATAAACCGCAAATTGTTTACCTATTCTTTGATATATCAATTATAAATCATACCACATATGGTGGTCTAATCAACTATTATAACAGCAAATTAAATTAATAACTACTAATATTATGACTACAGTATGAAACATAAAAGGGCCTTAACTGCTACTGCTGTTGGGGGCTGCTAAGGCTGTGTAATTGTAGCATCAAATGAGGGGTGTGGCTCTGTGCCTCTGAGTGCCACGTAATGGCGGCACTCTGGAGGTCTACAAGGCTTGATGTACAGCTAGTGGCTGCAATTCCTATAATTATGTTGGGAGCCAGCTTCCTGCTTCACTAACTTCCTCACAATTACCTGTTTGGGATGTAAGGAATTAATAATGGTTCCCTAAACATATAAGTACATGTATGACATGGAATATGTGTGTGTATTGAGCTGAGTAAACGTACTTGGTTGTGGGTTTTCTCATGCTAATAACCAGCTACTCCATCTATATTAAATATTCATCAAATAAAACAGAATATAAGGTAGTCGGATACTCAAGTGCTGCTGTTTGTAGCAGAGGTGATGCTGTTGTAGATCTCTTGGGATAAAGTAAGTCTATCGTACGAGACTAGTATCACAACTCTCTCAGGAGCACTCATTTCGTGTTATGTTGTTGTTGTTGTTGTTGATGATTTAGGGGCGATGACGATGGTGAGATCGGATGCGCCCCGCCTAACCCGTGATGGGTTAATCGTAAAGCCAGGAAAGGTGAAACGCCAAGCTTAATCGGGAAGCGAGTGACGACAATCACTTTAAACAAATACGCCATGTGGAGAAAAAATGCAAACGGGCAGATGATTGGGGAGCCCCAGGAGTCCCTCAGGGTGACAAGCACCGGCCCCGCCCCACACAGAGAACACCAGGTAGCAAAACCAAAATTCGATCCCCAACTTAATCGCAAAAGTCATCCAGTGTCCTCTGGCAGAGCAAAAGCCGGCCGCCCACCACGACTGAGGGCACACCAGGAGCCCACCAACTCCCGGCACCTCTCGGCCAAGCCGGTCCCCGAACACTGTCACCCCGCCGGGAGAACCAACCAGAACACGTCAAAAAAAATCTATCAACAATCCCGAGACCCAAGGCGATATGAGCGCCAGGCGTGTACAACTGGACCGTTGAATAGGGATGCCAAACAGCAGTAGCAAAACCAAAACGCGAAAACAGAAAGTGCTCAGGCTGCACCCAGGCAGAGGAGACGTCCAGACGTCCGCTCGTCGTCAAGGTTGAATGAGGAGTCCCTTTCGTGTTGTTATTGTTATGATTCTGGGGCCGGATTCAGGAAGGTACTTACGAAGGTTTTTCCTCTTAGCTAAGAACGAATTCCTTCTTAGCGCCTTCGTGGCGGCTACGTCCGTATTCAAAGAGCTACCCTAAGTAGAAAAACCTTCGTAAGTTCATTCCGGGATTTAAGTGTGGTTTCGACCACTCGTAGCTTTACGTAAACTGGATATAAGTCATTTTTTCTCTACTACATAACACTGGGATCGATTTATGATATTGGAACATGACCAAAATATTATAGCTGGTGAATCTAGTGGAGAGGAGTCCTTCGTGTTAGTTATATATGCATTCTCTGCTTGAAACTTGAAGTAAATATGTGATTGATGATAGTAGAATTAGTTTTATAATAGCAAGATATTATACCAGTAGTTATTAAGTAAATAAACACTGGTGAACATGAAATATGAGAGAAGGTGATGAGCCCTGCCTGATGGGATCATTTACCATCACCAAATGCCCCTGTTCACCTAGTAGTAAGGGTGTACCTTAGCTATACATACCCATTTCTAATTTATTTAGTTTGGTTTTATTTTGAAATTAAATCTGGGTGAGACATAAAATAAAAATATGCTGCACAAATGATGTTAGGTAAGGAGAAGGGTAAAAATGTCACAAACTTTATTCATTGAATACTTAAAGCTATAATTATGACTATATACTGTAGATTATTAAAAAAGAGAGAGGGAAGTAGGGGTCCAAAACCTCTTCCTGTTATACAATTTGGGTGTGGAACAAGTAATTATCAAAAGAAGGCACCATGCCGGGAAGGCTATGTAGCAGTAAGGCAGTGAGGTGAGGCAGCTACTTATATGAGAAATGTTTATTTTATTTACCTTATAAGCTGAGGCAACTTATTTTATTTGAGGAATACTCAGCTGATTCCTCTACATTTAGCATGGAACAAATTTGTGTCCAAGACCTCTTCCTGTTACTCAATTTGGCTGTGTGAAACCAAACTAGAAGTGCTCTACAAATCAAGGGACCCAGAATGTGGAATGACCTCCCGAATCATGTCAAAGGCTGTACCTCTCTCAACCAGTTTAAGAGTTAAACCAAGTACTGCCTAATTAACTCCATGTAACCTAACTTACCTCCTAAATGTCAACCCATGTCTTGCTATTTTTTAAACAACGCTGTTCACCAACATGTGCAATTGCTGAGTTATGCTATGCTAACCCCCTTTTTGTATTTTTTATTCCTTCTTTCAACACAATTTATACCTAATCCCGATTACTAAGTTTTAGTCTGTGTCTTTTTCCCCCACACCTTGCCCGAAATGCTATGAGTATTAGTGGCTTTAGGTATTGTATGTACTAGCTCTGTCTATAAATCCAACATTATGTTTGTAAATCAACTGTATGTACTTTTCCTGAATAAAATGTATTTATTATTTATTTTTTAATCAGTAAGTATTAAAAGAAGGCACCAAGCTGGGAAGGCTATGTAGCACCATTGTGTGTAACAATAAACCAAATTTTTTTTAACAAATAATGCACCTGTATGGTAAAACAAATCCTGTCAGCTGTAAAAATATTGATGCAGTTATTTAAATGAAAAATATAATGAAAGAAATATTACTGGTTTATTTTTATCCTATCTTTTTGTACTGTACAGTATATCCAAGGAAGTGAAAAATTTAGACATAATGCACAATTTAATGAATGATTAGCATGGATTAGCAGTTCAAAAGAAATATGACTTGTATTACATATCAACATGAGATCTTAATGATCCATGGTCAACATGATTTAATAAGGATAATACAGTACTGTATTTGTAATAATACAAACTATCATTTAAAATCTTTATTACTGATTTTTTTTATTAAGAAGATTAGGTATACACAGCAATGTGCTGCTACCCTATTCTATATGGAATATTACACAGTGTAGATAAAAAACTAGCTATAAGTTTATCTAATACTCCCATCTCACAGGATGGTTAGACATACTGTACATGGAATCAATTTAGAAAATACCAGCCTCAATACAAAAAACAAATCAACTCTGACTAAACAACTCTAAGCAATTTTCACAAGAGGTAAGCACTGAATCATGGAAACATTATATTATAATTACTCTTACCAGTTTCTACAAAACTCCTCTCAAACAATGTATTTTTAAACATGTTTAGGTATACACAGCAATGTGCTGCTTTCCTATTCTGTATGAAGGACCACACAGTGTAGATCAAAAACCAGCTACCAGCTCACCCAACATCCTCACCTCACAGGATGGCCAGTCATACATGGAATTAGGAGAGAACAAAATACTTAATGCTGATCTATTAGCCTCCACTGGCAAAATCTGGGTGCAGCACAAGAATATCTTCCAATATTCCTGAGTGTATGAAGTAATTACAGAGCTCAAAATACCTCATACCATTTGGTATGAAGTCACTGATAACAGGACAATCACATATATAGTGTTGGAGAGTATGTTCTCTCAAGTAGGACTGAAAACAGATGTTTTTTTTCCATCAAGAGGGCTATAAACCCATGGAACCGCCTACCCGCTGAATCCGTAAATGCCAAATTCCAGCTAAAAAATATCATTAAGACAATTGGCGGGCCCTTTAACAAGCCGCCGGCTTTCTGTCCTCTTCGAGGCCACTAGATAGTTAGTGGCCCTTGGGTAAATTCAGTAAATATATACAATAATTGTCAGCGCATCTTCCGAGCAACAAGGACAGCTACACAGTATCTCTTAGAATTACGTAGGTAAACAACAAATGTAACATATTTGTTTACTACAATGTCGGTGCTGGCTGTAGAAGTTGAAAAAACATAGTTTTACTTCGAAATATACTAATTTTATAAGAAAACTCGACGTAAATAGGCGGCAGTAGAGCTCCGATAAGCCAGCGCTAAATCTTCAATATGAAGAATGTTGCTGCTCTCTGATTGGCCAAACGAAACACAGTAGTGACCTCTATCGGCACGCAGGTGAACCAACAATTTTCTTCCTAAGTATACCTTATTGAATCGCACCTAAGCATCTTCTTAGGGCGCACTTAGGAACCTTCGTAGCAAACCCACTTACGAAGAAATACACAGAGCTTCCTGAATCTAGGTCCTGGAGTACTTGACGATGCTCTTGGGGAGACGTGCTCAAAATGTTTGGTGGTTCTATTCATGTTTAAGGAATAGAGTTAAGCTATATTCCTGTTGTTGGAAATTATATTCAGTCATAGTGAACACTCTTTTATAACGTTCAAACACTAGACTGTTGTTTAAAGGAAATAGAGTTAATATAAATATGTGACGTCGATGACGTCACGGAATCACCCATTCTCTTTTCCTTTATTAGGGTTACTTATATTATTTTGTGTGTTGGATTTCCGACAGCGTGAAGCAATTGGGACAGAGCATTGAGACGACATGGAGAACTGTGAGACAGCAGTGACAGTCGGCAGGTGTGAAAACATTTACTCCTTCTGCAGAAGTTGATAGTTGAAGACATGGAGATGAGCCCAAGACGGACGAGGCTCGCCTGTAGTGTCCTTGGAGACTGTACTGTTAGCCTGTAGTGTCCCTGGAGACTGTACTGGTAGCCTTTAGTGTCCCTGGAGACTGTACCGGTAGCCTGTAGTGTCCCTGTTGACTGTACCGGTAGCCTGTAGTGTCCCTGGAGACTGTACTGGTAGCCTGTAGTGTCCCTGGAGACTGTACTGGTAGCCTGTAGTGTCCCTGGAGACTGTACCGGTAGCCTGTAGTGTCCCTGGAGACTGTACTGGTAGCCTGTAGTGTCCCTGGAGACTGTACTGGTAGTCTGTAGTGTCCCCTGGAGACTGTACCGGTAACCTGTAGTGTCCCTGGAGATTGTACTGGTAACCTGTAGTGTCCCTGGAGACTGTACCAGTAGCCTGTAGTGTCCCTGGAGACTGTACTGGTAACCTGTAGTGTCCCTGGAGACTGTACCGGTAGCCTGTAGTGTCCCTGGAGATTGTACTGGTAGCCTGTAGTGTCCCTGGAGACTGTACTGGTAACCTGTAGTGTCCCTGGAGACTGTACTGGTAGCCTGTAGTGTCCCCCTGGAGACTGTACTGGTAGCCTGTAGTGTCCCTGGAGACTGTACTGGTAGCCTGTAGTGTCCCTGGAGATTGTACTGGTAGCCTGTAGTGTCCCTGGAGACTGTACTGTAGTCTGTAGTGTCCCTGGAGACTGTACTGGTAGCCTGTAGTGTTCCTGGAGACTGTACTGGTAGCCTGTAGTGTCCCTGGAGACTGTACCGGTAGCCTGTAGTGTCCCTGGAGACTGTACTGGTAGCCTGTAGTGTCCCTGGAGACTGTACTGTAGTCTGTAGTGTCCCTGGAGACTGTACTGGTAGCCTGTAGTGTCCCTGGAGACTGTACCGGTAGCCTGTAGTGTCCCTGGAGACTGTACTGGTAGCCTGTAGTGTCCCTGGAGACTGTACTGGTAGTCTGTAGTGTCCCTGGAGACTGTACTGGTAGTCTGTAGTGTCCCTGGAGACTGTACTGGTAGCCTGTAGTGTCCCTGGAGACTGTACTGGTAGCCTGTAGTGTCCCTGGAGACTGTACCGGTAGCCTGTAGTGTCCCCCTGGAGTCTACTGGTAGCCTGAGTCATCTCCCGGTGTTGCTACTCGTATACCTGGCATACCAGGTGTCACGAGGCTAATGATCAGGTTAAAATTGATCTGGACCTGGCCGAAGTTAACCAGACAAAATAATCAGTGAAACGTTTGAAGTTATTCCCGATAAAGGTCTTCGGAGAGGGAACTGGTGAGTACTACATGGTGATGTGTCTGTGATCATGTACGTTCTCGCACTTATGAGCTACGAGGAAAGGCTAAAGGAGCTGAACCTCACGTCCCTGGAAAATGGATGAGTAAGGGGAGACATGATAACCACCTACAAAATTCTCAGGGGAATTGCCAGGGTAAACAAAGACAAACTCTGTAGCGCGGGTGGAAAACGAACAAGGAGACACAGGTGGAAACTGAGTACCCAAATGAGCCCAGTAGGCTCAGAAATCTGTACACCAGTTGATTGACGGTTGAGAGGCGGGACCAAAGGGCCAAAGCTCAACCCCCGCAAGCACAATTAGGAGAGTACTTACCCACTCCCACTAAAACTATCCCGTTTCCTCCTACCTGTCAACGATGTTGTCAGTTACCTGTCACCACTGTCACCATACCGTCCACCAGCCTCCCTCACCATCACCACTGTCACCATACCGTCCACCAGCCTCCCTCACCATCACCACTGTCACCATACCGTCCACCAGCCTCCCCACCATCACCACTGTCACCATACCGTCCACCAGCCTCCCTCACCATCACCACTGTCACCATACCGTCCACCAGCCACCCTCACCATCACCACTGTCACCATACCGTCCACCAGCCTCCCTCACCACAACCACTGTCACCATACCGTCCACCAGCCTCCCTCACCACAACCACTGTCACCATACCGTCCACCAGCCACCCTCACCACACTCACCACAACCACTGTCACCATACCGTCCACCAGCCACCCTCACCACACTCACCACAACCACTGTCACCATACCGTCCACCAGCCACCCTCACCACACTCACCACCCTCACCACAACCACTGTCACCATACCGTCCACCAGCCACCCTCACCACAACCACTGTCACCATACCGTCCACCAGCCACCCTCACCACACTCACCACAACCACTGTCGGAAAATCCGACCCCATTTAATAATCATACAGATAATTGCTGTTGTATAAGCAAGTTACCCATAGAAAACGTAACTTGTAGTGGAATTACCGTCTATAGAAAACGGGATATCATCACCACATACTATTATAATTCACCAGCTATTCTGGTGGGAATTATTCTTAAATACATTAGTCTTTGGACTTTACCATCATAAAAACATCTCATATAAATTAACTTAATTATCAATATTAAAGTAGAGTAAATGTGACCCTTCTATCACTTTCTGAAATCTGGACAAAGTAGGCCAGGCGTGAGGGAGGAAGGAGGGAGCCATTGTTGTTTATTGAGACCAGAGGCTCACACGGGAGCAAATTCGGCTCCTGTTAAATTTACTTGGACGTAGTGTTATGGAACCCAAAGGTGTACCATTGTCAACACGCTGTCTACAAATACAAGTTAAGTGTCTATCCGAAACCCGTTTATCATTCATTTATGGCCATTAATGTCAGGATATAGGGTTAGCCGGTTAGAACGCGAAATCGCCTCAAACTAAAGGTAATTAAGCCAGGTCTTTAATGTTCCATGTACTGTATAGTGTTTTCTCTGATATAACTTGTCATATATAGGATTCTGGCTTCACAGTTAGCGCCCTTTTGACAGGTCAAGACGAGGAAGAGTTTGTGCACCAGTTACTGGGTGATATGGAAGCTACCTCAAAGAGGATAATTTGGTGTCTACACCCTAGTTATACCTGGTGGACTAACCTGCTGTACTATAAGAGAAGGAACCTCATCAATGTATGTAGCTATTACTGTAATTTGATTGGCTGCATATGTGTAATATAAACCCCCCCTAATGTGTAGAGGATCGATTTGTGAGATTATGAGATTATTGCAGAAATACAGTCCACTTAACATTATACAAATTGCTATCGAAGTATATAAATTAACGTAAATATAAATTCTATATATATTCATATAAATTAAATAAATATAAATCTCACAGGTCGGTTCCCACATTATTTGGTCATCTTCGAACCGGATGACGGATTATTTGATCCTTTGAACCCACATTTGGTCATCTTAGTACCGGATGAACCAGTTAACCAAACCAGTGGATTCATTAAATATACTAGTGCAGTGTTATTTAAACAAAGCCAGTCAAGACAGCGGCGTTGCCTCGTGGGAGCTCAGGAGCCTCCCTCAGCCCAGATCAGCCTTAGTCAGCGGTTTCATGCACACCCACAGAAATTTGGTGGCGTGTTATTTCGTGAAATGACAGCGCTAATATAGAATCCAGCCAAATTAGTGACTGTGTCTTCGCGAGATTGTTCACGGATTTCGTGGTGTTACATTTCGCGAGAGATTATCCACGAATTTTGTGGACTTTATTTCGCGAGGTCACTAATAACATTTAATACTTCTAGATAATATTAGAAGTTTCATAGAGGCTAATTAAGAGGCTATTATCAATAATTGTGTATATTATTTCTCCAAAATAGAGAATTATTTAATATATATTGCACTAGTGATCACAGTATAATATTTACTAATTGCCAACCCACAACAGGGTAGGATAAAACCATTGACTAGTTGAACTATTATCGTTCATCCTAGTCCCATTATTACCATAGTCAGTTGTACTATATTCAACAACCTAACACCATTAATGAATGGTCCAGACCCTATTTTGGGTATAATTTTTATCAACTCGACTTGAGTTGTGTATATATAATAATTTACTTATGATCATTACACCTTTGAGTGATTAATTAGTGTCTCTACCATCCTAGGGTGATATAGAAGAGCTAACCTAAAGGTACTTCCAGTGACACTGGTTTATCACTCAAATCATTAGTGTGTATGATTGTATATATATAATGTGTATTAATTTTAAGTGCTAACCTCTAGTAGAGGTAGGATTATTGCCTAGTGAGTGCATTTTACCCTAGGCTACCATCAGTGCTTGTTCAGTATTATGAGCAGCCCAAGTACAAGTCCCACAAGGCTTTACCAACTAGCCAGTATGGATAATGCAGGGAGAATGAAAGGAACCCTTGCAGGTCTTAAAGGCCACTTAACAAGACAGATCAAGAAATGTGAAGATTTGTCACAACAATCAACAGTTGATTATGCTGACCTGGAAAGCTATTATCAAGCAGCTGCAGGTAAATTTGAGCAAATCAAATGCCAAATGGCTGTCCTTGTGGGGACAGACTACTACCATCGATTCATCGGTAGCCCTACTAAATATCAGGGTATAACCATGTTAAAGTCTGCAGGAGGTAAATTACTCTCAGGTCCAGTATCAAGCCTGAGGAGACCTATGCCTGCAGATAAACAATACCAATAGAATCTAAATTTGTCAGCTGATTATATTTCTCCAGTAGCATTATACTAAGGAGATTACAGCTGACTATAGTAACAGAGGTTGATGTTAGTATCATCATTTAAAGCTGAAGATGAGTTCATGAGGCCTCAGTGGCAAATCAGTGAACAGTAGCCTAAAACAGCTACAAGTCACTGCGACCAATGTCACTGAACCCACTGCAGTCTCAGAACCATACTTTACTTTAATGATGAGCTATTCAATCTTCTGAATCAATTAACTAAATTAAACCCCAATAAATTTGATGACTGATTTGATACATTTATTATTTAATCAAGATGTATTCCATGGGCCTCAGTGTTTATATATCAGTGACCAGTTACCTGAACAAACTTCAAGTTATATCTAATGTCACTGATCTCACTGCAGTCCCTGAATCATACTTGACTGTAGTACTTGATCACATCCAGTCTTCTGGGTTAAATAATATGTAATAAGGCTTGAATATTAGCCTTTCAAGAGTTGACAGGGAAATGAAATCGCATTAGACTTCTAACCCCTACAACTCTAGTACGGGACATCCGTCCTGTACGAACAGACACACAAATGTGTGATTACTAACTACTAACATCAAATTAATCAAATAATTCGAAGGAGGAGTATCGGTGTTCGTCTGTTCTAATTAGGACTTCGACCCGTGAGCAGCCCCTGGGGAATTATGTCGGAAAATCCGACCCCATTTAATAATCATACAGATAATTGCTGTTGTATAAGCAAGTTACCCATAGAAAACGTAACTTGTAGTGGAATTACCGTCTATAGAAAACGGGATATCATCACCACATACTATTATAATTCACCAGCTATTCTGGTGGGAATTATTCTTAAATACATTAGTCTTTGGACTTTACCATCATAAAAACATCTCATATAAATTAACTTAATTATCAATATTAAAGTAGAGTAAATGTGACCCTTCTATCACTTTCTGAAATCTGGACAAAGTAGGCCAGGCGTGAGGGAGGAAGGAGGGAGCCATTGTTGTTTATTGAGACCAGAGGCTCACACGGGAGCAAATTCGGCTCCTGTTAAATTTACTTGGACGTAGTGTTATGGAACCCAAAGGTGTACCATTGTCAACACGCTGTCTACAAATACAA
Source organism: Procambarus clarkii (assembly GCF_020424385.1). Classification (NCBI taxonomy): domain Eukaryota; kingdom Metazoa; phylum Arthropoda; class Malacostraca; order Decapoda; family Cambaridae; genus Procambarus; species Procambarus clarkii. The sequence continues at coordinate 105,862 of NW_025566036.1, read as the reverse complement.
GTTAAGTGTCTATCCGAAACCCGTTTATCATTCATTTATGGCCATTAATGTCAGGATATAGGGTTAGCCGGTTAGAACGCGAAATCGCCTCAAACTAAAGGTAATTAAGCCAGGTCTTTAATGTTCCATGTACTGTATAGTGTTTTCTCTGATATAACTTGTCATATATAGGATTCTGGCTTCACAGTTAGCGCCCTTTTGACAGGTCAAGACGAGGAAGAGTTTGTGCACCAGTTACTGGGTGATATGGAAGCTACCTCAAAGAGGATAATTTGGTGTCTACACCCTAGTTATACCTGGTGGACTAACCTGCTGTACTATAAGAGAAGGAACCTCATCAATGTATGTAGCTATTACTGTAATTTGATTGGCTGCATATGTGTAATATAAACCCCCCCTAATGTGTAGAGGATCGATTTGTGAGATTATGAGATTATTGCAGAAATACAGTCCACTTAACATTATACAAATTGCTATCGAAGTATATAAATTAACGTAAATATAAATTCTATATATATTCATATAAATTAAATAAATATAAATCTCACAGGTCGGTTCCCACAACCACTGTCACCATACCGTCCACCAGCCACCCTCACCACACTCACCACACTCACCACAACCACTGTCACCATACCGTCCACCAGCCACCCTCATCACACTCACCACAACCACTGTCACCATACCGTCCACCAGCCACCCTCACCACACTCACCACATTCACCACAACCACTGTCACCATACCATCCACCAGCCACCCTCACCACAACCACTGTCACCATACCATCTACCAACCATCTTCACCACACTCACCACAACCACACACACCATACCGTCCTCACCACACCTTCACCATACTCACCACAGTTATGGCCGGGACTCTAACCCACACTTGTGCTGTAACTTGCTCTGGTAATGACTCCAATAGACTGGCTGGAGTGCCACTTGAGAGCAGAGACAAGTGTGTGTTGAGTCTCCACTTTATACTACTTCTCTTCCTCAAGTGTAACACTTTTCTCTCTCTCTGCTGCTCTGTCTCTGCCTCTGTCTGTCTGTCTGTCTGCCTCCGTCTCTCTGTCTCTGTATCTGTCCCACAACAGCTTTTCATGTCCTCCTGCTCCTCCCTTCCTCTCGTCACCTTCCCTTAATTAACTTACACAACCCTGACCTCGCCCGCCTCTTCACCTCCCTTCCTCCCTCACCTTCCCTCTCCCCCTCCCCTTCCCCTTCCTCTCCCACTCCCCTTCCTCTCCCACTCCCCTTCCTCTCCCCCCCCCTCCATCGCTCCCTTCCACCCTCCCTCCCTACCTCTCCCACCAAGAGTGCCACAGTGCTTCTTGCTTGATTGAGTTCACGCCACGACAACATTAATTTCCACCTTCCCACCTCCCTCTCTCCCTCCCTCCCTTCCTCCCCTCCCTCCCCTCCGCCCCTACCTCTTTCACTCCCTCCCATCCGCCCCTACCTCTTTCCCTACCTCCCCTCCGCCCCTACTGGGAAATGTGAAGTTATAGTGGCCAGAATACGCCTGGGATATAAACGTATCTGGCAGCTTTCTCAAAACCCAAATGTCGAGTACACAATGTGTCAACTTTGTGAAGGAGAAAACATGCACTCTCTTGAACATTATATTGTGCAATGTCCCAACACTTGATGATATATTGGACTTGTACCCAAGATTGACCATGTAATGTATCAACTATACATCATATGTGATGTAACTATATAACCTGAGCTTGTGAAAGCATCTTAATCACCTTCAGTGGTTCAGTGCTTAATAACACACTACTTTCTTTATCAGCTATCTTACCCTGTCAGAGAAGTAGAGACATAAATGTATGTGTTTGTATGTGTGTGTGTATATATGAATGTATATGTATTTGTGTGTATATATATATATATATATATGTATATATATATATATATATATATATATATATATATATATATATATATATATATATATATATATATATATATATATATATATATATATATATATATATTGTGACGGTAACGTGTTGGTGTTCGGCTGTTTCAAAAGCTAGGGGTATGGCCTCGTCACATAAAGAAACAAAAGGAGAAAATCTGGAACTTTCGTCTGTGGAATCTTTAACAATTAAAGTTAAGTACAAGATGTTAAATGATTAATTTAAATCAAGGTCGCAGGAAATCTTGTACCCGGTACTCATGTAAGAGAATAAGGGCAAGAAAATCCTACTAAACAAATGAAACTGAGTTTCGAAAACAAATGAAACAGTTAATTGCCTCAAAAGTAAAATTGGTAGTCCAAGGATGTAGGCATACCTTGCCGAGTCTCTATAGGACATAAGCAAATCTTTCCCACTGAAATTAATATGATACTTACAGAATTAGCGAACTTTTGTGCTCTGAAAAAGAAAGCTAATTCCCTACCATTGTATGTATCATCATCTCTGACTGACGTGTAGGGGTGCGAGGTGTCAACTGGTGACGAGAACTGCTGCTGAGGTCCCAATTCAGTAACTAAAGTTCGAGCTAGAGGAACTATGGCCCTCTTTGTCCTCCTACAGTCAGATTGCAGAAGATTAGGTGCACTTGACCCGGGGGCAGACCACAGTACCAGGGTACCAATATGATGATCTGTCGAAAATATGAGAAATATCCAAGGGACAAAAGATGGTAAACACGAGTAATAACACGGAGGGAGAGATGACCAATTAAGAGTATGACTGAGGCCTACAGTCACCACGTAATCCAAAGTTGTCTCACCTTCACCATATGCTACTCTCGTAATGCACAATACACTCCGCACCATATAAAAATGAAATTGAATATGAAAAATAGTAAAAGCTACGTTACCAAAGTCAAATACGCTTACCATTAATTACTACTTGGCACCAGTACCTGAGTGAAGCTCCTAGGACAGGCCCCCACTTAATATGTGACGGTAACGCGTTGGTGTTCGGCTGTTTCAAAAGCTAGGGGTATGGCCTCGTCACATAAAGAAACAAAAGGAGAAAATCTGGAACTTTCGTCTGTGGTAAGGTAATGGGAAGACACACAAAACACAAGTAAATTTAACAATGAAATTTTAATTACGTTAGAAAAGCAAAACATGAATAAAATGGACATAAAAATTGTAACATAAATCAATCAAACAAAATAATAAGAATAATCACTGGCAAAATGAAAAGTTATGTTAAGACAAGTGAATAATATACAAGGAGATATATGAGTGCAGGAATATTGGCTTTAAGCTGCCACCTCTCTTAGTACACGTAAGCCAGGGCTTAGTCTACCAATGAGACGTGTTAACTTGTGGAAAGCACGGGATATTCTGAGGACTGTAGGTCGTGGTGGCCCAGACATCAGGTAGTGTGGCGGGTGGAGGGAGCAGGTGCGACGGCACCAGCCAATCAGCGATGTGCAGGTGTAGTTTGCTGGTTTGAGTGGCGGAGGTGGAGCAGGTGTTCCTGGTGCTGAATACGTTTGCTCTCTGGGCAAACCTTGGTGTTGTACTTGTTGGATATATCTTCTATATTAGTTGTTATTGTTGTTATTAGTTGAATAGGGACGTACTTAGGAGGGAAGAGCAGGCTCAATCTCTCTTGAAGGAGATTATCGTCACAACTCTCCCCCGAAGCCTGCGGTTCTGGAAGAAGTACGTCGTTATGTGGTGGAGTAATAGGTGGAGTCGCTTCTACTTCATAAACTCTGGAGAGGGCATCGGCTATGATGTTGTCAGAACCTTGGTATAGCGGATCTCCAGGTTGAATTTCTGCAGTTATCAAGCCCATAGTAGAAGACGTTGAGTTGAGAAGTGGGCGTGCTGCAGGAGGTGTAGGGTGGTGTGGTCCGTGTTGATGGTAGACCGAGCACTTTTCAGGTGTGGAGTAAAGTGCTGGAGCTTCAATATGATGACGAGTCGCTCCTTGCCAATTGTTCCGTAGTTTCTTGTAGCAGTAGTCGCTGACGGGTGTATTCTCCTCGCCTCGTTGCTGCATCACGACACCACCAACGCCGGTACCACTGGCGTCGACATGGAGGATGAAGGGCTTATCTGACGAGGTGAGAGTGGAATTAGAATATGGCAAAGGAGCACTATTATGGTCCTGAAAATGGTTGGGAATATCAGTATGGATTTCTGAATTTGAAAGCGCTGACTCCTTGTCAGTGCTTTCGGGAGGAGAAGCTGGGAAGGTCTCACTGTGGATGTATGGTTCTGTAAAAGTAGAATAGTTTATCATGACAGTGGGAGGAGTACCATTATATAGCTTCAGGAAGTTGACGTGGCACAGCTGGGTCTTCCGCCGCCTATCTGGAGTCTCTAGAACGTAGTTATGGTTGTTTCTGCACTCCTTGATGCGGTAGGGTCCTGAAAACCTGTTTTGTAAAGGAGAACCTGGGATAGGGAAGTATGCTAGCACGAGGTCTCCCGGCTTAAATTTTCTTACTTTGCTGGTCTGGTCGTATTGATTTTTTGATTGTTGCCGCCGAAGGCGGCTAGTTTATTGTGCACCCCATACTCATCCTGTGAGCGGTAGCGCAAAAGCATTACAGAGGGGACAAAAGGTCTTTATCAGACCTCATCTTAGATTATTACATAAACAATTTCTTCAATCCTTCACACCTTATAGATACAATGTCAGCTAGTTACAGAGAAAGTGCTATTACAAGAGCTACATATTTACAGTAAGTCATCATACATTAATGGTCGGTCTTGTCGTTAATACATAATAGTTTGGCCAATGGGCATATTACAGAGTCATAGGGGAGCTTCTGTTTATTATTAGTCCTCACAATACACTACTTGTTTCTGAATCTCATATGTCGTTCATCTACTGGAAGCAAAATGGTCGTAATGAGTCTTCATCCTCTCCTGTGCTTTCAATAGATTATCATGGGCAAAACTGTGGACTCTCTCTAGAATGTGTTGAAGGTTTTGAAGAAACTGGGGCACATTCTGATGCTCACTGAAGGTGGCATCTCGTAGAGAGTCTTTGAAAGCCTTGAGGGGAGTACGGCACTTACGGCCGTAGAGCATCTCATAAGGAGATACTCTTAGGGACTCATTGGGAAGTCTTCTATATATGCACATTATCAAATCAATTTACTTATCCCAATCCTTAGAGGTTTCACTACAAAACTTTTTCAGGAGTGCTTTGATAGTCTGATGACTACGCTCAAGAGAACCCTGTGAAGCAGGATGATAGGGGCTGGACAATACCTGTTTGATGTTGAACTCCTCCAGTGTCCTTTTGAAGAGATCACTGGTGAAGTTGGTACCACAGTCGCTCTGAATCTCCCTGGGAAATCCATATTGAGTGAAGATCTTCAATAAATGCTTTACAACCGTAGCAGCCGTGATGTTCTTCACTGGAACTGCTATGGGAAATCTGGTGGTAGGACACAGGATGGTTAAGATATAGGCGTTACCTGAACTGGTCCGAGGTAAAGGACCAACACAGTCTATAATAAGTCTGTGGAAAGGTTCCGCAGGCTCCTGTATGGGAATCAGTGGCGCTCTGGGAATAGAGATGTTCGGTTTACCTGCCATCTGACATGTATGACACTGTTTTACGTACTGTTTGACGCTATTTACCATACCTGGCCAGTAGTAGTCTTGACGAATTCCATGGTAAGTCTTGTTGAATCCGTAGTGGGAGAGTGCTCCGTGGGCCAGGTGTAGAATAGTGGGCCGCAGGCTTGCAGGAATCACAAGTTGTTCGATGTTGGTCCAATCGTCCTCTTCCTTCAGTTTACTGGGTCTATATCTGCGGTAGAGCAAGTCGTTCTCTAGGAAGAACCCAGGAATACTGTCGGGTTGAGTCTCAGCCTGGAAAAACAATGGTGTTAAGGTAAGATCTTCCCTCTGCAACTTACGGAACTCCAACTTGGTCAGATTCGGGGGTAGTTTCTGAGGGTCTTGAGGGACAACGGTAGCAGTAGAGTCAGCTGGCTGTGGTCGTGCTGCTTGTGCACGGGTGGTCACTAGAACCGGAGGAGAAACTTCATCACTCTCTTGAACCTTTGCTGGAACATACTCGAATATAGGGTTAATTGGCACAGAGGTACACACCTGGGGTTTGTCCATGACGATCAGGTTGGTCGGTTGCAGGTCTTCTGCCAAGTCGTTGCCTAGGAGAAGTTGCACTCCAGGCATGGGAAAAGGCTTTTCCCTGACGGCGACTTGGACTTCTCCGTTCACGAAGGGACAATCCAGGTGGACTCTGGCGAGAGGATAAGGAGTGGTAGCAGTGAGGTCAGTGATGAAGACAGTTTCTCCGGTGTAGGCGATGTTGGGCACAGCCGACTTCAAGATGATCGATTGAAGAGCCGCTGTGTCCCTCAAGATCTTCAATTTGAAACGTCCCTCCGGATTTGAACCGTTGGCAGAGACAGTTCCAGTATACAGGTGGTTACTGAAAAGAGAAAGATCATTAACATTAACACCAACATTCATCACAGGCTTACCGGACTTAGGAGGAGTTGGTTTGGGTTTCTGTGTGTCAGTGGTTCCTTTGTATTGAGACTTACCACACTTGTCTATGGTATGTCCATAGAGTCTACAATACTTGCAGTACAATTGCGAGCCAGCCTGATCGGTATTCACTTTCTCGTAACTGTACCACGACTTCTTACTGGAGGATGGTTCTGGTGTCAGCCGGTGGATGAGGCTGTAAGTGTCAGCCGACTTAGCACACTTCAGGTAGTCGGTTTCTTCTTTATCTGCTAAATATAGACGGACAGGAGGCGGCACACGCCTCAAGAATTCTTCAACTAGCATCAGGTTGACGAGTTCTGTAAAAGTAGAGACATGTGCTGCTTCCAGCCATTTCATGAAATATCTCCGTTTTGTGTTAGCAAACTCGAGGAAGGTAGTGGTACTTGCCTTCAGGTGGTCACGGAATTTCCTTCGATAACTTTCTGTGGAGAGGAGGTAGGCGTCCAACACTGCTTGTTTCAGAGTCTGGTAGTCATTCTCAGACGCCAGAGTACTGAGGGTGACTGCAGCTCTACCTGTAAGATGGACTCTGAGAAGTGTGGCCCATTGGTCGACAGGCCAACTGAGTTGATTAGCAAGGGTTTCAAAGGTGGTAAAAAAACACTTCAACTTCTGCTTCTACAAAGGATGGCATTAACTTACTTGCATGTGATATATTAAAACTGATGGGAAGATTGGCAGTAGCTTGCTGGCGTTGAGCGAGGTGGGAAGTTTCCAACGCGAATTCTCGTTGACGACACTCTAGAGCCAGAGTCGCTTGGTGTTTGTCATGTTCGCGTTGAATCTCGAATTCGCGTCGTTTTGTTTCAAGCTGTACTCGTTCCCGCTCACGGAGCATTGCAAACTCACGTTCCTTGAGGGCGATTTCACGTTCTTGTTCTTCCTTTCGTATGGCAGCTGCTTCTCTTTGCTGCTCACGTTCAATCTTGGCCAACTCCAGTTTGAGTTTCATCGTTGCCAAATCAGTTTTATCTGCAATATAGTAAGTTTCATGAGTTTCAGAGTCTATCTTACCTTGCTCTAAGAAGTGATCCAGCAACAGGTTGTGTAGTTCATTTTTGTTGGCTTGGTAGGGAACTTCTAGTTGATACTCATGTGCAAGAGTTTGTAATTCAGTCCTCTTGGCACGACTTAAAGTCCCTATTTCACCTGCTGGATCTGCACGGAAAGCTTGGAGACGAAACATGATGAAATTTAGCAAATAAATGTACAACGAATATACCGTTGTGATATAGTGAATGTCAGAAACAGGGCAACGTGGCAACTGGTACCTATCCTGTGGAATCTTTAACAATTAAAGTTAAGTACAAGATGTTAAATGATTAATTTAAATCAAGGTCGCAGGAAATCTTGTACCCGGTACTCATGTAAGAGGATAAGGGCAAGAAAATCCTACTAAACAAATGAAACTGAGTTTCGAAAACAAATGAAACAGTTAATTGCCTCAAAAGTAAAATTGGTAGTCCAAGGATGTAGGCATACCTTGCCGAGTCTCTATAGGACATAAGCAAATCTTTCCCACTGAAATTAATATGATACTTACAGAATTAGCGAACTTTTGTGCTCTGAAAAAGAAAGCTAATTCCCTACCATTGTATGTATCATCATCTCTGACTGACGTGTAGGGGTGCGAGGTGTCAACTGGTGACGAGAACTGCTGCTGAGGTCCCAATTCAGTAACTAAAGTTCGAGCTAGAGGAACTATGGCCCTCTTTGTCCTCCTACAGTCAGATTGCAGAAGATTAGGTGCACTTGACCCGGGGGCAGACCACAGTACCAGGGTACCAATATGATGATCTGTCGAAAATATGAGAAATATCCAAGGGACAAAAGATGGTAAACACGAGTAATAACACGGAGGGAGAGATGACCAATTAAGAGTATGACTGAGGCCTACAGTCACCACGTAATCCAAAGTTGTCTCACCTTCACCATATGCTACTCTCGTAATGCACAATACACTCCGCACCATATAAAAATGAAATTGAATATGAAAAATAGTAAAAGCTACGTTACCAAAGTCAAATACGCTTACCATTAATTACTACTTGGCACCAGTACCTGAGTGAAGCTCCTAGGACAGGCCCCCACTTAATATGTGACGGTAACGCGTTGGTGTTCGGCTGTTTCAAAAGCTAGGGGTATGGCCTCGTCACATAAAGAAACAAAAGGAGAAAATCTGGAACTTTCGTCTGTGGTAAGGTAATGGGAAGACACACAAAACACAAGTAAATTTAACAATGAAATTTTAATTACGTTAGAAAAGCAAAACATGAATAAAATGGACATAAAAATTGTAACATAAATCAATCAAACAAAATAATAAGAATAATCACTGGCAAAATGAAAAGTTACGTTAAGACAAGTGAATAATATACAAGGAGATATATGAGTGCAGGAATATTGGCTTTAAGCTGCCACCTCTCTTAGTACACGTAAGCCAGGGCTTAGTCTACCAATGAGACGTGTTAACTTGTGGAAAGCACGGGATATTCTGAGGACTGTAGGTCGTGGTGGCCCAGACATCAGGTAGTGTTGCGGGTGGAGGGAGCAGGTGCGACGGCACCAGCCAATCAGCGATGTGCAGGCAACGGACAAGTAGTTTGCTGGTTTGAGTGGCGGAGGTGGAGCAGGTGTTCCTGGTGCTGAATACGTTTGCTCTCTGGGCAAACCTTGGTGTTGTACCTGTTGGATATATTTTCTATATTAGTTGTTATTGTTGTTATTAGTTGTATAGGGACGTGCTTAGGAGGGAAGAACAGGCTCAATCTCTCTTGAAGGAGATTATCGTCACAATATATATATATATATATATATATATATATATATATATATATATATATATATATATATATATATATATATATATAAAAATATATGGTGTTGGAAATTTCCAACAGTTATTCTCATCCCTAATACAACAAGATGTATTTCTTGTATTAGGCTTCATACACATCTAATGTTCATTTAATAATCCTTAATATAACAGGATGTATTTCCTGTATTAAGAGTAATAATTCACTAACACTACTAATACGTAGTTTAGTATTGTAGAATTTACTGTATTAGGTTGTGGAACATCATGTAATTTCTCCTAGAATTGTGTAGTGTTGCGTCAGCCATGCACGGAGGATAAAATTTCCAAATCCCTGCAGATCTAACACCAATGTAACCATTTACTTGCCTTTATTAGGAATAATAATTTAGTAATAGGTTTACTTTTAGTATACAATAGTTTGCTGGAATTTCTTTACCCAGCTTAATCGCTGTTCCAGTAAATCATATCATAATCTAACATCATTTCCACCACCAAGCCCGTATTGTTTTATTTGTGCCGTCTACATTAACTGACGTACACTGTGAGAATTAAACATCACCACATAAAGTATTTATCTAAGCCATCAAGAGTGTTCATGCACGCCCCCTTCCCTATTTAGCGTTAATAAATAAATATAATTTATGCTCGAATCCTCTCGGCGAGCTTTTGCACATGCGCGACTTTGGGGAAGGAGAAGGGAGAGGACTCTCGCCATATTTGCGATCAACAAGTGGTGCTCCGTAAGCGGTCCAGAAAATCTTCTCATCCAACCGGCATCCGAACATCTTTAGATGCCAGATTGAGGACGCAGCTTCCCAGAATCACGGACACTAGTTCGGCAGGCATTTTTACCTCATTTGTTCTATTTAACGAGTTCTTAAATAAGATCATGTAGTTGCCATGTCGTTATGATGCGGGCGTAAAAATAATCTCATGTAAGTGTAGCTCTTTCCCCTCCAAATATTTAGATATTACCGTATATGTGTGTGAATACTAGTTTGGAGGTGGAAATTATGGAATTATCATTATTGCAGCATGGTGCAACACCCTGAGGAAGCGTGTGACCGCCATACTCTCACGTGCGCCAACTTAACACTATCTCAAACTGTTTCCAGCCAGACGTACAGTGGACTGCATCTACGTCCTCTGTCACAGCTGAGACATAATCAGTTTTCATTGTAGATAGTAGTTTATTATTTAGAGTCCATATCCATATATATATACCTACATATCTGATACTGCCATTATTAATCTTCATATGGCAGTAGTATTTTGCATTATATATTTTACTCATTATTTATGTGTGTGCATATTACAATTATTATTATGGCATAATATATGTTCCACATAGATTAATCTTATAGAATACCCCCCCCAAATTGTGTCATGGGAGGCTGGCTCTAGAATGATATAATTTACAGTCATTGCTTAATTAATGGAATTTATTCATATAATCATAGATCTATAAGCCACTGATTTCTCATTTAATTACTCATTCTGGTCCTTCGAGCTATCTTAGAATTTATCATTATTTTACATTCACATAATTATACATTTTATTAGTATTATACTGGAGCCAGATTTCAACACATAATTTATGGTCCTTACGAACCGAGATAGTCTAGAGAGCTCGACTATAACTAAGAACTAGTGTAAATATACATTATATTTTATAATCAGAAGAATTAGTAGAATATAGCCAGAAGTTAGGCTATCTACAATTCATTAATCATTTATCATCCCTGATAACATTATACTCTTTATAGTATTATCAGATACTAGGATAGAATTTAGGGCAGCATATCTGCCACTCTCATTGAATTTACGGCAGCATATCTGCCACTCATAGATTCCTTGGCAGCATACTTGCCACACATATAGAATTACGGCAGTAAAATATCTGCCACAAATATATAATCCTTTGTAGTAGTAGAATAGTTGTCATACATATATAATCACTTGTATACACTCCATATAACTCAAAAATTATAAAAACACAAAAACATAGCACTATCCTGAATCTGCACATCAGTAGTATTATAGCATTTTATGCCATTCCATGTAGAATAGAATGCTTAGACTGGAATTGTACTTTGTAGTGTACAACTCTAGCCTAACTCATTATTACTAGCCAACCTAGAGAGGTAGGATTATTAGTAGACTAGGATTGTGCAAGGCAGTACAACCTAGTCAACATTTATTATTGTGCAAACCCAAGTCAGGGTAGGACTTACCATTATTTTACACAAATTGTGTTTTCTATATTTTATTATATATGTTTACTGTGTACATTTTGAGTGTTATTGAAGTGTCACTACCCATCCAAAGCTGATTATGAGGAGCTAAGCAGAGGAATTCCTGTAGACACTGAAATACCACTCAAATATTAGCTGTTTCCTATTAGGTAGGTACGCTAACCTCTACGTGAGGTAGGATTCACATAGCCTAACTAAAGCATCAGATATTAGGCTATTAATAATCGTACTGGTTCCACGTATATATGAAACAGTACCCCAGTTATTTTCATCACCAAACCATGGCACCAACTAAGCCAAAATCCACAGGCAGTGCACCAGATGAAATGTCCAGCAATTGCTTATTATATTTTAGATCATACACAAGTCACAAAGGCCATGTGACTAGACAGTTGAATAAGTGTGATCAGCTGGTACAATCAGGTGCCACAGCCAAAGTATTAGAAAACCTCATAGAGACGGCCAAGCAAAAGTTGCAAAGAACAAACGAGGCTGCAGATGACTATCTCAGAGTCCTCATGCAACAGAACGATGAGCCAGATCAACTAGATGCCTTCCATGCCGAGATGGAGATGTTTGAGGAGGGTACCCAAGATCATCTAAATAGATTAATACAAGCTCTAGAAAAATTACAGAGCGACTCAGTTTCTCAAAATACTCTAACCACTAGTGAAACTAATACACGAGAAACACTCAAGGAAGTTGGTCTTCCTACCATTGATCTCATTCACTTCCATGGTAGAGATGATGAGAATTTTGAATGTTATTGGAAAACATTCGACTCCTTAGTAAACTCCAAGAAACCTATTAGCAAACCTAATAAATTCCTCTATTTGCAAAGTACCCTAGAGGGTGAAGCAAAAGCAGTTGTCGAACACCTAGTCCCTAGTGATGAGGCCTACGATACTGCTATTCAGTTACTAGAAGTTAATTACAGCAATAAAGAAATTGCTATTGCTAATCTTTATTATAAGTTAAGAGCGATACCTACACCAGATACCACCCCTGAAGCTCTACAAGAATTTAGGCTCCAGGTAGAGTCTCTAATTAAAGCTCTAGGTGTCAAAGCAGATGTACCTAAAGCAGAGTGGGTATTGAAATTAGAAATACAGAGTAAGTTTCCTAAGGAGATTCTAGCATCCATCTGTTCCCATTATAGAACAGATATCCTATCCTTTGATGAAATTTTCGAGGGATTAAGGATAACAGTTAATCGAATGAGAGCTCATGAGAAAATAATACCTGACACTGACAAATCAACCACTGATAAAATAGTCAAATCCAAAGGTACATCCAAACAGCCTAATAAATCTAAAACCGCTGCTTCCACTCCCAAATGGAAGAATACTACAGTAGGTACCTACACTATCAGCCCTTCTAAACCTGTGGTCCATAAGTCACCCAAGTTAGTGACTCCTACATGTACTACAGGAAGGAGATGCTGTCTCTTTTGCCAAGAGAGTCATACTATTTATCAGTGTCAAAACTTTCCTGATCGCGTTTCTAGGATAAAGCGCCTCAAGGAATTGCACAAGTGCACCAGGTGCTTGTTGCAACACGATCCTAATACATGCACCCCCCCCCCATTACACATATGTTACAGGTGCCACCAGGATCAACATCATTCAGCATTGTGTGGAACTGATAGGCCTAAATCACCGAAACTCCAGGTGGAACAGGATACTTCCACCATTGTGCAGTGTTGTAAGGTGCGACAGGAGGTTTAGGTGCTTAACACCAAGTCTCGTAATAATACCGTGTTACCTACTGCACAATTACAATTAAATAGTAAGAATTCTAGAATCACTACAAGAGGTCTATTTCGACCAGGGATCCCAGAGAACGGTCATCACTCAACAAGCAGCTAAGCAGCTGAAACTTAAACCCTTGTGTAAGGTGACATTGAACATATCAGGATTCCTAGCAGATACTGGACCTCAAGAATTTGAAGTAGTACAACCACTAGTACGCCTAGGCGGTTATGTCCGACCTATTAAGGCCATAGCAGTTAATCACATCCCTCTTGACATGAATGTCCAAGGTCTAAGAGACACAGCCAAATTTTTACAGAAAAATAGAATCAAGTTGGCTGACTCCAAGATAAAGTCTGACCACCTCACCAATGTAGATCTATTAGTAGGGGCAGACCATTATTATCAGTTCATTACCGGAACTACAAGCCAGCATGGAATGAACTTGTTGAGTTCAGCAGGAGGCTACTTACTTACAGGTAGAGTCTTGAACCTGAAGAAGCCTATGCCAGCTGACAACCAACATTAATTCCAGATTGAGTCCGGTACAATTAGTACTAGCCGAGTTAGTTTCTATGGATCTCAGTGGATTAATCAGTGGTCAGTGGCCTAAGAATTGGCTGCAGGTCACCGCGACAAATACCATTGACCCCACTGTAAAACCAGAACTATTCTCGACAGTAATAATTGACCACATTCAGTCTTCATAGCATTTCATAACATCTTATCGCCTTTATAGTATCTTAGGTAAGTCTTCCAGAGAAGACTGCATTTATACCAAGTCGTCTGGACTAGGATTTAGTAATCCATTTAATGTGATACACCTGCAGGGTTGTATCAGTTTTGTTTGAGCTCCTTCTGCTTTCTTGTCTCTGCCCTCAAGCATCTTAGAGACAGTTTGGAGAAGTATCTTATCACAAGCAAAATTGAACTTTACAACAGCCTGTAAGTGAATATTTACCAGAAGACTATCAGCAGTGAAACATAATAGAATAAACTCATCTTATCTTCTTCCAGATTGAGTCTGGTACAGTTATTACTAGCCGAGTTAGTTTCTATGGATCTCAGTGAATAAATCAGTGACTAGTAGCCTAAATCGGTTCACGTCACAGCGACACATGTCATTGACCTCACTGTAGACCCAAGACTATTCTCGACAGTAATAATTGACCACATTCAGTTTTCATTAAAGTTATCATGTACTTAATTATAACTCCAGAGAGTTATAGTACTGTAACTTAATGTATGTAAACCGAATAGGTTTACTACTCACTTAGAATCTTTAGGTTGCTATATGTGCTTAGTTATACTTCCAGAGAAGTTATATCACTGTAGCCTAACGTATATAATTCGCATTTACCCTCTACTTAGGTAGATTAGGAACATTAGTTAGGGTCAGCTGAGTGCAAGTTAAATCTGTACTCACTATAGCATACCACTGACTGCATTTATAGAGACTGATGCTCATATACTCAGTTCTCTATTTTATATAGAATTTAGCTAGGCTAGGAATTTAGTTATTATCATTACATAGCCTAAATTACCTTGTACAGCAAGAACTACACATTAGGCTAAATTTAATCTTGTATAAACACTTAGGATTTCTCATTTGATGTTTAGGTGATTTATGAGTTTGCAGTGATCAGTTAGTGTCTAGTAACTCATCCAGTTACATGTCACTGCGACCCTAGACACTGATCTCACTGTAGATTCGGTATCTCCTTGATCTCAAAGAGACAGAATAATTAATCATTACATAGATGTACCCATGATAACAGATCATACCTGTCACACAGATCCGGGACATTCGTTATGTACATACTAACCTACTAACATATAAGAATGTAATTTCAGGGAATAGGTACGTTAGTACTTAACATTGAACTACGACCCGTAATTTCCCGCCCCGGAATTACGTTGGAAATTTCCAACAGTTATTCTCATCCCTAATACAACAGGATGTATTTCTTGTATTAGGCTTCATACACATCTAATGTTCATTTAATAATCCTTAATATAACAGGATGTATTTCCTGTATTAAGAGTAATAATTCACTAACACTACTAATACGTAGTTTAGTATTGTAGAATTTACTGTATTAGGTTGTGGAACATCATGTAATTTCTCCTAGAATTGTGTAGTGTTGCGTCAGCCATGCACGGAGGATAAAATTTCCACATACCTGTAGATCTAACACCAATGTAACCATTTACTTGCCTTTATTAGGAATAATAATTTAGTAATAGGTTTACTTTTAGTATACAACAGTTAACTGGAATTTCTTTACCCAGCTTAATCGCTGTTCCAGTAAATCATATCATAATCTAACATCATTTCCACCACCAAGCCCGTATTGTTTTATTTGTGCCGTCTACATTAACTGACGTACACTGTGAGAATTAAACATCGCCACATAAAGTATTTATCTAAGCCATCAAGAGTGTTCATGCACGCCCCCTTCCCTATTTAGCGTTAATAAATAAATATAATTTATGCTCGAATCCTCACGGCGAGCTATTGCGCATGCGCGACTTTGGGGAAGGAGAAGGGAGAGGACTCTCGCCATATTTGCGATCAACAAGTGGTGCTCCGTAAGCGGTCCAGAAAATCTTCTCATCCAACCGGCATCCGAACATCTTTAGATGCCAGATTGAGGACGCAGCTTCCCAGAATCACGGACACCAGTTCGGCAGGCATTTTTACCTCATTTGTTTGAATTGAATTTTGAATTATCATTATTGCAGCATGGTGCAACACCCTGAGGAAGCGTGTGACCGCCATACCCTCACGTGCGCCAACTTAACACTATCTCAAACTGTTTCCAGCCAGACGTACAGTGGACTGCATCTACGTCCTCTGTCACAGCTGAGACATAATCAGTTTTCATTGTAGATAGTAGTTTATTATTTAGAGTCCATATTCAAATATATATACCTACATATCTGATACTGCCAGTTATACATTATTAATCTTCATATGGCAGTAGTATTTTACATTATATATTTTACTCATTATTTATGTGTGTGCATATTACAATTATTATTATGGCATAATATATGTTCCACATAGATTAATCTTATAGAATACCCCCCCCCCCCCAATTGTGTCATGGGAGGCTGGCTCTAGAATTATATAATTTACAGTCATTGCTTAATTAATGGAATTTATTCATATAATCATAGATCTATAAGCCACTGATTTCTCATTTAATTACTCATTCTGGTCCTTCGAGCTATCTTAGAATTTATCATTATTTTACATTCACATAATTATACATTTTCTTAGTATTATACTGGAGCCAGATTTCCCCACATATGGTAGTAGGCATCCTTCAGTCCTGGGAGACTATGGAGTTGCGCCCTAGTTGTCAATCCTGGTGCAGCATCTGGTGTGACTGATGAGGCCAATCAGAGAGTGGCAGTCCATCCCACACCGAGCACAAACGAAGTCCGATTCTGGTCTGTCTTCCTGGCTACCGGCTTTCCTTCTCTGTCTCTTTGCCGTTGGACGCTTTCCCTGCATCAGCTCTCCATACAGGAGATCCTTTTAAATCCTGCCGTCGCCCATTCGCACAACGTGCCCGAGCCAGCGCATTCGTCTCTGTTCCAGCATTGTGTACATGCTGGTGATTCTTGCTCTCCTCAAGACGTTGTTGTTTGTCACTTTATCCTGTCAGGTGATGTCCAAGATGTGTAGAAGGCAGCGCATGTGGTAGGCATTCAGCTGTCTTTCCTGACGGGCGCAGAGTGTCCAAGACTCACTGCCATAAAGAAGAGTGCTCAGGACACAGGCTCTGTAAACCTGAATCTCAGTATACTCAGTTAGCCTATTGTTAGCCCACACTCTCTTTGTCAGTCTGGACATGGTAGAAGATGCCTTACTGATGCGTTTGTTTAGCTCCGCATCAAGAGAGAGGGAGTCAGAGATTGTGGAGCCCAGGTTCACGAAGTCGTGAACGACTTCCAGTTTGGAATCGGAGATGCTGATGTCAGGTGGGGAGTCCACTCCTTGTCCCATGACTTGTGTTTTCTTCAGGTTGACGGTGAGTCCGAAAGCCTGAGAGGCCTCGCTGAAGCAGGTCATGAGCCGTTGGAGATCTTCGGCTGAGTGGGCAGTGACTGCTGCGTCGTCGGCAAAAAGGAAGTCGCACAGACACCTCAGCCGAACCTTTGTCTTGGCACTCAGCCTAATGAGGATAAAGAGTTTTCCATCTGACCTGGTCCGGAGGTAAATGCCTTCCGTGACAGATCCGAAGGCGTGCCGCAGCATAACTGCAAAGAAAATCCCGAATAGGGTTGGAGCCAGTACGCAGCCCTGCTTTACTCCACTTCGGATGTCAAAGGCGTCTGATGTTAGGCCATCAAAGACCACGGTGCCCTTCATGTTCTCATGGAAAGATCTGATGATGCTGAGGAGCCACGAGGTCGAAGCCCTTTGTCAGATCAATGAAGGCTACGAAGAGTGGCTGCTTCTGTTCCCTGCATTTCTCCTGCAGTTGTCTGAGGGAAAAGACCATGTCGATGGTGGACCTTCCAGCTCTGAATCCGCATTGTAATTCTGGATAGACTCTCTCTGCAAGTACTTGGAGCCTCTTCAATGCGACTCGAGCAAACAGTTTTATGACAATACTGAGGAGGGAGATTCCACGGTAGTTGTTGCAGTCGCCCCTGTCACCTTTATTCTTATACAGCGTGACGATGTTGGCATCCCTCATGTCCTGTAGCACATATAAATATATATATATATATATATATATATATATATATATATATATATATATATCTATATATATATATATATATATATATATATATATATATATAATATAAATATATATATATATATATATATATATATATATATATATATATATATATATATATATCTATATATATATATATATATATATATATATATATATATATATATATATATATATATATATATATATATATATATATATATATATTAAATATGACTGAAAAAGTAAGATTAATAATTCTAACACGAATTTTCTCAATCTTTCGTACATTTCTTTTCACTGTTGGTGCTAATTCAAAAATCAATTCTCAAAAATTCATTTTTATTTCTAGTCTGACGCGACACTTGAGCGCGTTTCGTAAAACTTATTACATTTTCAAAGACTTTAGTTTACACATACACAACTGAATAGAACTTACACATCTCCGATTTGTTTATATCTTATATATGTTTATATCGACATATGTTAACGCATATGTCGACCGTGCTCTCAGCCACAGCTCAGAATGGAAGCAAGTCGACGAAGAACTCTGCAGGGTAAGGCAGGTCCTAGTCAACAACGGCTTCTCCAATGGTTTCGTCGAAGACATCATAAGAAGGAAAGTGAAACGCCATGCAACCTCTGAAGAGACAACTAACACAACACCTATACTCCCTATTAGACTATTTTACAGGAACTTCTTTTCCACAGCTCATAAAACGGAGAAAAGGGTCCTGAAAGATATTGTTAATAGAAACGTTATCCCTACAGACAAAAATCAGAGGATACAACTGACGATTTACTATAAAACCAGAAAAACGGCCAGCCTACTCAGAAACTCTCCAGACACAAAGCAGAACGCTTTAAAAGAGACCAACGTCGTCTATGCCTTCAAATGCCCTCTTGGGGACTGTAAGCTCCAAAAAACCCAGTATATAGGCAAGACAACAACATCTCTTTCTAGGCGTTTAACGATGCATAAGCAACAGGGCTCCATTAAGGAACATATAATCTCTTCCCACAACCAAACCATCGCCAGAGAAATCCTAGTAAAAACACAGAAATCATCGATAGATACAGCGATAGCAGGCGGCTTGACGTTTGCGAGGCACTACACATTAAGAAGTCAACACCAGCAATCAACAGCCAATTAATGCACAACTATATTCTACCCACCTCAAGACTCCGCTCCAATATAGAAGCATCAAGAAATATGGACCAATAGGCTTTCTACAATCACTTCTATTCAATACCCATTGTTTCGTGTTCTGTCTTGTGTTGATGAATTTAATACCCTATTAATACCACCTTACCCTATCCACCTCACTCAAATGTAGGTATAAACAAATCGGAGATGTGTAAGTTCTATTCAGTTGTGTATGTGTAAACTAAAGTCTTTGAAAATGTAATAAGTTTTACGAAACGCGCTCAAGTGTCACGTCAGACTAGAAATAAAAATGAATTTTGGAGAATTGATTTTTGAATTAGCACCAACAGTGAAAAGAAATGTACGAAAGATTGAGAAATTCGTGTTAGAATTATTATCTTACTTTTTCGGTCCTATTTAATAATATATGTCTACAGGAAAGACTGCTACCAAAATATACTAATATATATATATATATATATATATATATATATATATATATATATATATATATATATATATATATATATATATATATATATATATATATATATATATATGTATATATATATATGTCGTACCTAGTAGCCAGAACGCACTTCTCAGCCTACTATGCAAGGCCCGATTTGCCTAATAAGCCAAGTTTTCTTGAACTAATGCTCTTTCGACTACCTAACCTACCTAACCTAACCTAACCTAACATTTTCGGCTACCTAACCTAACCTAACAAATAAAGATAGGTTAGGTTAGGTTAGGTAGGGTTGGTTAGGTTCGGTCATATATCTACGTGAATTTTAACTCCAATAAAAAAAAAAATTGACCTCATACATAATGAAATGGGTAGCTTTATCATTTCAAAAGAAAAAAATTAGAGAAAATATAGTAAATCAGGAAAACTTGGCTTATTAGGCAAATCAGGCCTTGCATAGTAGGCTGAGAAGTGCGTTCTGGCTACTAGGTACGACATATATATATATTTATATATTTATATATATATATATATATATATATATATATATATATATATATATATATATATATATATATACTGTGATTCGCGATGCTGAACCACAGCAACCGTTCCCTGTTCCCCAGTTCTCCCCACCATTCGCACTTCCCTCAGCCCCTCGGCCTACAACCATTCCCCATTCCCCCATCCCCTTGTCTTCCCCCACCATTCCGTTCTCCCCGTCCTCTTGGCCTCCCCACCATCCCCCACTGAACCATCCCCTCATCATCCCCACCATTCCCCACTTCACCGTCCCCTCATCATCCATCTCCCACGTTCCCATTCCCTCGTCCTCCAAACAATTCCCCCCTCCCATGTCCCCTCTTCCTCCCAACCATTCCCCACTATCATGTCACCTTGTCCTCCCCATCATTCTCCATTCCCCCGTCACCTTGTCACCACCATCCCCAACTCCCCCGTCCCCCCTTAGTCCTCCTCACCATTCCTCACTCCTTCGTCCCAGATGATCTGATGTTTCCATCAGAAAATTGGGAACATCAAATGATCTGATGTTCCCATCACTGAAATATAAGAAAAACAGTTAAAAAACGAAATGAAAAAAAAAAAAAAATAAACTATATTCACGAAATGAGTGGATATATATGAGTTATATACCATACATTACCTAATGTATGGTAAACAACAAAGCTCAATTCCAACACAATGACACAAATAATTATATCAGAGTGAAAATAATTCGAGCTGAGTTTTTCAATTTTCACTGAAAATTCAATTTTTCAATGGAATTGTGACATATTTAGTATAGCGTGAGTTGCTCTTACATGCAACAGATGGCGCAGTTTTTCAAAAAAGCATTTTTTTACAGGTGTGGCATCTTTACTTATACTCACGAAATGAACGGTATGGGAAACAAACTAACTCAATTCCGGCATGGGAAACAAACTAACTCAATTCCAGCGCATTGTCACAAAATAATGAAATCAAAATGAAAATAAATCCAAATATATACAAAAATAATTTTTCAATGCAATTGGAAACATTAAAATGGAATCATGACATATTTAGTATAGTGTGTATTGTTCTTACGTACAACAGACGGCGATGTTACTTAAAAAAAAAATGTTTTTACCTGTCACAAATGTATCAATTATACTTATACTTACGAAATGAACAGTATGATAAACAATACAGCTGAATTCAAACACAATGTCACACAAAAAATTTAATCAAAATTAAAATAAATCGAAATCTATGAAAACTCAATTTATCAATGAAATTGGAAACATTAAAATGCAATTCATTACATATTTAGTATATCATGTGTGTTGCTATTACATGCAACAGATGGTACTTTTTAAAAAAGAAAACAAGTTTTTACTTGTCACAGGTGTGGCATCTATATAATAGGTATATAAAAACACGCGCATATTGGAATGGAACGTTGTGTCACAATTTCAAAGAAATCAGTGAAAAACTTTTGGAGATTACAGCGTGTATTGTTCTTACGTCCAACAAATGGCACTGTTTTTTAAAAAAAAGAATGTTTTTTTCCTGTCACAGATGAAGAATGTATATAGCAGGTATATAAAAACATGCACCTTTACAAATGCAAAGTTGTGTCAAAATTTCAAAGCAATCGGTAAAGAGGTTTCCATGTTCTCTCTCACATAAAAAACAGTTATAGTATATATATATAAAAACCCGCTTAGATGCAAATCAAACATTGTGTGAAAATTTTAAAGCAATCGGTGAAGAACTTACGGAGATTAGCGATTTTGATCAAACGAACATTTCCATGTATATATATATATATATATATATATATATATATATATATATATATATATATATATATATATATATATATATATATATATATATATATATTGTGACGATAATCTCTTTCAAGAGAGATTGAGCCTGCTCTTCCCTCCAAAGTACGTTACAACAACAGATAATATAGAAGATATATCCAGCAAGTATCTCCAAAACGTTTTGCCCAGAGAGCAAAACGTATCCAGCACACCGGCACACCTGCTCGCCCCGCCACCGTAACTGGCAAACTGCTTGTCCATCGCCTGCCTGTCGCTGATTGGCTGGTGTCCCGTCGCACCTGCCTTCCACCCTCCGCCACAAGTTGATGTCTGGGCTGCAGCGACCCAGAGAAGGCAGAATATTCCAGTGCTCCTTGCAGTTGACATCTCTCATTGGTAGACTAAGCCTTGGTTTTCGTGTACTAAGGGAGGTGGCAGCTCGAAGCCAATATTCCGGCATCATCATTATTATTTACTTTGCTATTACTCACTTGTCTTAACGTAACTTTTCATTTGCCAGTGATTATTCTTATTATTTTGTTTGTAGACTTGTCTGTTATATTTTATACTTAATTTTATTCATGTCTTGTTTTTCTAACGTAATTAAAATTTCATTGTTAAATTTACTTGTGTTTTGTGTATCTTCCCATTACCTTACCACAGACGAAAGTTCCAGCTTTTCTCTTTTTTTCTTTATGTGACGAGGCCCTGCCCCTAGCTTTTGAAACAGCTGAACACCAACGCTCTACCGTCACAATATATATATATATATATATATATATATATATATATATATATATATATATATATATATATATATATATATATATATATATATATATATATATATATATATATACATATATATAACTGAAAACTCACACCCAGAAGTGACTCGAACCCATACTCCCGAACGGCTATCACCTCATTATGTCCGGTCGTGATGGTCAAGTGGATTAAGGCGTCTTGTACATACCAGTTGCGTGGCTCCTGGGAGTATGGGTTCGAGTCACTTCTGGGGTGTGAGTTTTCAGTTGCATATTGTCCTGGGGACCATTCAGGCTTGTTCGCACATATATATATATATGCGAACAAGCCTGAATGGTCCCCAGGACAATATGCAACTGAAATTATATATATATATATATATATATATATATATATATATATATATATATATATATATATATATATATATATATATATATATATATATATATAAAAGTTTGTGAGGGTACCACCTCTGGTGCCAATGTGGGGACCCATAGCCTCGGAGAAGAAAATAAAAAGTATTCAGAGGAGACCTTGTGGTTTCTCACTGAACACTAATATTATCTTCTCCTACCACCCCCATTCTTTTGTATGTACACATATATATTTACTTTATTTGAACTTTGTTACAAAAAAGGAGTTACATATGGGTTACAAAGATGGTTGTCATAGGTTGTCGAGTTCCTCCAGCTCCTCAGATGGCGGGCAGGAACCCTGGATGCAGTGCGCATTTCCCCTCTGTATCGCCACACTGAGGCGCTGGAAAAGAAAGCTTGCAGCTCTCGGGTCCCTTGTTGTTTCAATGAGCCTAGAACCCAGTTCCTTCAAAAAACTGGTAGCACTTTTACCCCAGGCGCCGAGCGTCTCAGAAGCAATGGGGACAAAATTGTAGTGGTGATCCAGTTCTCTATACTTACGGGATTTGGCTGCTTCCCTGTGGGTGGCAGCGCCACCTGGTTGTGCAACACTGAGGTTAATGTAGGTGTTAGCCAGGGTTGATACGCACGTGTAGTCCCATACCAACTGCTTGCCATTCTTCCAGGGGTTCACTGTGATACCATCCGGGCGACCAATAAGAGCATCAGAGTTACGGGGCGTTAGGTAACGGGGCTCTCTTTCAGCTGGGCATCCAGCTGTGGTGAGGCTCCTCTTGATGATGTCGTTAACTTCACTGTGCCTCGAGTGCCATCCCCCTGTGCTTTGGCAGAGTAGGCCATGGTGACCGTACCTGTCAGCCACCACCTCGCCGCAAATACACCTATATCTGGTGTGGATTGGGGCAGCAAGGCGGAGGGCCACAGCAATTCGGAGGGCGTGTGGTGTGAGACGCGTGCCAGTTGCCGACATTGGGGTTGCTAACAGGAAATCCCCTGCATGTGGTGCTGCTACTGCTGTGAGGCGAGCAATGTCGTGTTGTGTTGTTGCAGCACCCAGGCACTCTGCAGCAACTTGGTCTACAATGGGACCATCCCAGCTGGATTGCTTGTGGGATTTTGGGGATGGTGGTTGAGGTGATTGGCCTGCACGAGAGGCCCACTCTGTGGCACAGCGTGTAAAATTGGGATCATGTACACCTGCCAGCTGATGTAAGTGGGCAGGTAGAATTTCCTTCACAAGGTCGTCGGATGCTGATAAGGAGGACAGGAAGGCTGGAACAGCGATTTGCGTTGCTGTTCGAACTCCGAGGCCCCCAAGTCTTACGGGAAGAGAGGCTTGTTTCCACTGTAGGTCATCGAGAGAGAGGTTAAGGGCTTTTTCTAGCATTGATTTCAGTAACCGGTCATACTCACTTAGTTTTTGGCTACTGTAAGATGGTGAACACCTCAGAAAGTAGGTTAACCTGGGGAGGGACAGACATCTGGTGATGAGGTAGAGTGCATCATGAGCATCAATATCCTCAATCCTCCCATCCATCCTCTTAAGGTCGGCGATTTTCTTATCAAGGACCTCATCGATGGCTTTCAACCCCAGGGGAGCTCCTAGGAGTGTGCTGTCTTCAGGTTTAGTTTTATGGATATTTGGCAGAAGACCCTCTATTCTCTCTACGATGCCCTGGTTGGAACATATTATTTCACATTTAGAAGGGTTCAGGGTGAGGCCTAAAACTGCACCTTGCTCCTGGATTTTTCTGATGTCCTCCAGGAGGGAGTCTTGGGAACCAGCTAGGGTACCATCATCCAAGAACCAGATGTTAAGCTCGCTGGACAGGACCTCTGTGACTTGTTTGATGACTAAGCAGAAAAGGAGAGGAGCGAGGGGGTCACCCTGTTGGACGCCTTCTCGCGAGTCAATTTCATGTTCGCCAAAAAGTAGCTTAAGATCCATACTGTAGCATGAATGTACAAAAGGGTAGAGGGAAGGGAAATGACTATGAACCGCACGGAGTACAGCATCCCTCCGCACCAAATTGAAGGCATTTTTGAAATCTAGCTTGATAAGGGCCTTTTCGTCTGTGATGTTGGCGATGAAGGCTCGAGCTGCATGGGCTGCCGCCTCACACCCTTGTGGAATGCCAAACCCGAGCTGTTTTGGCTTCAGCATGTTGGCCGCTGCATCACTAACTGTTCTTGCAGCTGCCTTTGCGACGAGACGCCGGAGAGAATTGCCCACAGCTATTGGCCTGATCCCTCCATCCTTTTTCTTTAGAGCACAGAGAGATGCTCCAAAAAAGATAGGTCTTATGGACGCTGGTATGTTGCCAGCTAGACATGTGTTGGTGAATCTGGTTAGTTCCACCAAGAGGTTCTTTGCAATGTCACCCAGTGCAGGGTTGAGCATTTGCTTGAGGTGGTTGGGTTTTAGTCCTGTGAACCCACCTGCTGATCCTGTAGGGAAGGACATAGCTGCTTTATGGACCACAGATTCAGCCACCCAGAGAGGTTCTGCTCCGGTAGCCCCCACTTGTACAATGTCGTCCTCACGCGGAGCCCTGGGTGGGTGTTTCTCCCTTAGGGCTTGAGCTGTTGCGGCATCTCTGTCGGCAATTGAGTCCTCACTGGTGATGACTCGTATTGCGCCAATAGTGTTTCCTTCTTCTATTTTCTTGGTGACTGATGTTCTGATTTTTGATGTCTCGGATATGCCACTGTTGCTCTTCCTGCCGTGGGTGTTTCTCGCGCGAGTGGGAAGGCGCACCTGGTTGTCCTCCCTGGGAAAATCATTTATAGCTTTGATGACTGAGGCAGCTAAGGTTTTGTCTCTCCTTGCAGGGGTGGCTAGACATATGTTGCCAAACATTAGGAGGTTGTGCCATGCTTGGGTCGTTCCAGGAGAGTCGTTGACCTTTCTCAGGAGGGCAGATAATTTGGCTGCTGCATGGGGGCGGGCTGCTTTAGGGATGTGTTGCAATGTTCTGGCCGATGTTGCTTTGATAGCTTCTAATAAATTTTCTGTGGGAATGAAGGTCTGAGAGGTGTTTTGCCTTACGGGCGGTGTGGGCTGTTGATTGGTGTTCTCCCTGGGAGGGCGCCCAGAACCCAAACACCTGGCTCCGTTGTGGTAATGAATGCGCACATTATCGTCACTCAACCGGATATAGCATACCCGGTCACACGTCTGACATCTACCTTTGTCTACCCCTGTTTGATGGCTCATCTTGGCTTGGAGAAGCCTGGCTATCTGTTGGGAGCTGCGACATGGGCGGGCGCTGGGCTGGCGCTGGGCGGGCGCTGGGCGGGAAGGTGGACGGCGGGTGGAGACTGGAGGGTGGGCGGCGGTTGGAGGCTGGGAGGGTGATCAGCTGGCCGTGGCACTTACTACTCAGGTGAGTGGTAATACATATACCACCTCTATACAAAGTGTGGGTATACACCCACTACACAATATGTGGGTATACATTGGGTGGGTGGGTAGCGTAGACACACATGGGAGCCTCCCGGCTTCTATGGGCGGGTGGCAAGGTGGCCTCGTGGGTGGGGAGGCGACGTGGTGGGGTGGGGAAGGAGGGGGAGAGCAGGTACTTCCCGGCCTGGGCGCTGGGTGGGGGCGGGGGTCAGGGCGACACTAACACTGGTATAATTCCCCCGTATATCACTGCACAATAATGAATGAATCACACACTTGTAATCTGACTCACTGCACGTGTGATGTACTCACAATATGATAGATATGTTGCGCCAATTATCGCTGACAACGTAACTTGTTCAACAAAACTTTCAAAAAAGAAAAACACAAAACACTGTTTGGCACACGCGTAACACCCACCTCTCTCTCCTGACCACACAACACCCCTCACTCACCCCCACCTCCCCTCACTATGGGAGGCCTGCAGGGTCCATCCTGGCCCCTCACTACAGCCTCCATGACTCCACACTGCCAACCCACCTGTTTTGATAAGTTATATATTTTTGTTTTGATATATATATATATAAATATATATATATATATATATATATATATATATATATATATATATATATATATATATATATATATATATATATATATATATGACAATGTCAGACCACGGAGGAAAATGAAACAGGAATTTCCTTAAGTACTTTCGTATATTAAATACATCTTCAGAAGGAATACATATATATATATATATATATATATATATATATATATATATATATATATATATATATACATATATATATATATATGTCGTACCTAGTAGCCAGAACTCACTTCTCAGCCTACTATTCAAGGCCCGATTTGCCTAATAAGCCAAGTTTTCCTGAATTAATATATTTACTATAATTTTTTTCTTATGAAATGATAAAGCAACCCTTTTCTCTATGTATGAGGTCAATTTTTTTTTATTGGAGTTAAAATTAACGTAGATATATGACCGAACCTAACCAACCCTACTTAACCTAACCTAACCTATATTTATAGGTAAGGTTAGGTTAGGTAGCCAAAAAAAGCTAGGTTAGGTTAGGTTAGGTAGGTTAGGTAGACGAAAAAACATTAATTCATGAAAACTTGGCTTATTAGGCAAATCGGGCCTTGAATAGTAGGCTGAGAAGTGCGTTCTGGCTATTAGGTACGACATATATATATATATATATATATATATATATATATATATATATATATATATATATATATATATTATATACATTATATATATATACATATATATATATATATATATGTATATATATACATATATATATATATATATATATATATATATATATATATATATATATACATACATATATATATATATATATTGACAATTTAGACCAAGATTTAAGAGGTCTCGTTGGTCCTGGGTAAGATCATAAGAAGTCAGGTTAAAGTAGCCATCTTTAGGACGAGGGATGTTTAGCTGTCCACCGTTTAGGGATGTTAACTTACGGAGTGTCTTTGTTTCTACAAGAGTTTTATGTTGTTGTTTCAGGTTTAATAGTTCACTGTTGATGGTTTGTTTGAGTTGGATAGGGATGTCGTACTGGGTCCATTTGTTTAACAGATGCTCCGTCTGCTCTATAAAGGTTTGGAGGGCTTCCTTCTTCTTGTTTAGTTGATGCCGAATGAGCTCTTGCCTATACCTATAGGTAAACTCTGTATTGCGGACTGCTGGGTCATGTGGGTTTATATTGGTGTATACTGGCAGCAGATTTTCTTTCAAACATGTTTCATTGAATATGACAGCATATTCTGTATTTATTATTTTCTGGTTTAGGGCTTCTATCCCTCTAACTATTTTCTTAGCATCAGGGCTTAATTGAAATAGGAGTTCTCCAAAACTCATTTTCGTACTTTTAAGGTGAAGAAAAGAAGTGATTTACTATAGAGTGTATTACACTTATTTGTATAATTTGTACGACGTTTCGAACCTCCATGGTTCATTCTCAAGTGAACAGATCTTACAATACTAGTATTGTAAGATCTATACTAGTATTATTATACTAGTATATACAATACTAGTATTGTACCGATGGAATCATCGCTTCCCTGGACGTTGAATCCCTTTTTACCAACGTCCCAGTCGACACAACCATAGGAATGATACTGGACAGAGTATACAGAGACGAGAGCACCCCCAAATTAGACATACCTGAGCCACACTTGAAAAGTCATCTCGAAGCATGTACAAATGAAGCCCCTTTTCATCAGTCCACAAGGAGACATGTATTTACAAATAGACGGAGTAGCAATGGGCTCCCCCTTAGGAGTTTTATTTGCTAATTTTTATATGGGAACCATCGAAGATAGGGTCTTCAGTAGCAGACAAAAACCAACTGTATACTGCCGTTATGTAGATGACATATTCGTAATAGTAAAAGACTCAGATGAACTAATTGACCTAAAAAGACACCTAGAGAGAGAGTCAGTACTCCGATTTACACATGAAAATAGTGAAAATAACAGTCTGCCATTCTTGGATGTACTAATAACAAAAACAGGAACCTCTTTAAGCACCAACGTATATACCAAGCCCACCAACATAGGATTATGCCTGAACGGTAGAAGTGAGTGCCCCCAAAGATACAAAGCCAGTGTTCTCAATGCTTATATTCGTCGAGCGCTTACCCACTGCTCTGAATGGAGCAACGTGAGTAGAGAGTTTGAAAGAGTAACTCAGGTATTGGTGAACAACTGATATAGCAACGCGGAAATAAACGCTGCTATAAGAAGACACTTGGACCGTTGGTATAATTCAGAACATAGAACAGAAACCACAACACCCCCAATAAAATTATATTACAAATCAACCATGCACAGTGAACATATAAAAGAGGAAAGAATAATGAAAGAAATAATCCGTAAAGGAGTAAAAAGCACTACTTCTAACCAAAACATAAACCTGATAATATTCTACAAAACCAAGAAGACTTCCGAACTCCTTATCAAAAACAGCCCGAAGCCGACGGAGAACCCTCTACAGCAGTCAAGCGTTGTATACATGTACACTTGCCCCAACGAAGGATGTAACCTTCAATGTAAGTACATAGGTATGACGTCGACCAAGCTGACGAGGCGTTTGACATGCCATCTTCAATCTGGTGCCCCTAGGAATCACATGAGACAAGCCCATGACATTACTCTAACAAGAGAAATGTTGAACAAGAATACTTGCATAATAGACAAAACCCAAGATTCAAGAAGATTACAAATTCTTGAGGCAATTCACATAAGAATAGAGCGACCTACCATGAACACCCAAATCACGGAACTATTTACTCTACCCACCATGAGAGTAAGGACAAGACAAGAACATATCGATGCCAACACAGAAGACAATGTCCAACATAACAGGCCAATTACACTGGATTAATCTTTGTGTTTAGATAGGAGATGCCTCGTATGGGCCAATAAGCCTTCTGCAGCCCCTATGTTTATCCCTTATGTATCCCCCCATGTTTTCACCTTCATTGTATTATCACCTGACCTAATGCGGGTATAAAATCAACTAGTATTGTAAGATCTGTTCACTTGAGAATGAACCATGGAGGTTCGAAACGTCGTGCAAATTATACAAATAAGTGTAATACACTCTATAGTAAATCACTTCTTTTCTTCACCTTAAAAGTACGAAAATGAGTTTTGGAGAACTCCTATTTCAATTAAGCCTTGATGCTAAGAAAATAGTTAGAGGGATAGAAGCCCTAAACCAGAAAATAATAAATACAGAATATGCGGTCATATTCAATGAAACATATATATATATATATATATATATATATATATATATATATATATATATATATATATATATATATATATTTATATATAGTTTTTACTTATGCTATGACCGAAAAAGTAAGATTAATAATTCTAACACGAATTTTCTCAATATTTCTTATGTTTCTTTTCACTGTTGATGGTAATTGAAAAATCCATTCTCCAAAATTCATTTTAATCTCTAGTCTGATGCGACACTTGAACGCGTTTTGTAATAACTTATTAAATTTTCAAAGACTTCGTTTACACACACAACTATAACCTGCAAACACTAAACAGAGTTCTTACTTATGCTATGATTTTAAACAGCATTCATTTTATACCCGCATTTTGGGTGAGGTGATATGTTACAAAAGTTTTGGATAAGGTGAGCAAAACTTTCAACACAGGACAGAACACGAAACAATGGGTATTAATTGGGTAAATTGAAGGTAAGAATGGAAGTAACTGCAGAGGGCCTATTGGCTTATATATCTTGATGCTTCAATATTGAAGCGGAGTCTTAAAGTGGGTAGAATATAGTTGTGCATTAGTTGGCTGGTGATTGCTGGTGTTGACTTCTTGTTGTGTAGTGCCTCGCAGATGTCAAGCCGCCTGCCATCGCTGTATCTATCGATGATTTCTGTGTTGTTTGCTAAGATTTCCCTGGTGATGGTCTGGTTGTGGGAAGAGATTATATGTTCCTTAATGGAGCGCTGTTGCTTATGCATCGTTAATCGCCTGGAAAGAGATGTTGTCTTGCCTATATACTGAGTTCTTTGAGACTTACACTCCCCAAGTGGGCATTTGAAGGCATAGACGACGTTGGTCTCTTTTAGAGTGTTCTGCTGTCTGGAGAGTTTCTCATGAGTAGGCTGGCTGTTTTTTTTTTGTTTTATAGTAAATCGTCATTTGTATCCTCTGATTTTTGTCTGTAGGGATAACGTTTCTATTAACAATATCTTTCAGGACCCTTTCCTTCGTTTTATGAGCTGTGTAAAAGAAGTTCCTGTAAAATAGTCTAATAGGGGGTATAGGTGTTGTGTTAGTTGTCTCTTCAGAGGTTGCATGGCGTTTCACCTTCCTTCTTATGATGTCTTCAACGAAACCATTGGAGAAGCCGTTGTTGAGTAGGACCTGCCTTACCCTACAGAGTTCTTCATCGACTTGCTTCCATCCTGAGCTGTGGCTGAGAGCACGGTCGACATAAGCGTTAACTACACTCCTCTTGTACCTGTCTGTGCAGTCACTGTTGGCATTGAGGAACATTCCTATGTTTGTTTCCTTAGTGTAGACTGCAGTGTGGAAACCTCCGCAATTTCCATGACTGTTACATCCACAAATGGCAGCTTCCCATTCTTCTCCATCTCGTAAGTGAAACGCAACACAGAATTCTGCTCAAATGCCTCCTTCAGCTCCTGCAGATGTCTGACATCAGGTACCTGTGTAAAAATGCTGTCAACATACCTGCAGTATATGGCCGGTTTCAAGTTCATGTCGACTAAGACCTTTCGCTCGAAGGTACCCATGTAGAAAATTTGCAAACAGGACACCTAGGGGAGAACCCATGGCGACCCCATCTACTTGCTTATACATGTGCCCATCCAGGCTCAAGAAGGGTGCCTCTTTAGTACAAGCTTGGAGTAGTTTCCTTAGAATGTTTTCTGGTATGTCAAGAGGAGTACAGGCCGGATCACGATACACTCTGTCCTCTATCATCCTGATTGTTTCATCCACAGGTACGTTGGTAAACATTGATTCTACGTCCAACGAGGCTCTTATCCCTGTGGCCCGTGTTCCCCTCAGTAAGTCAACAAATTCCTTTGGAGACTTCAGGCTGAAGGCGCAAGGGACATAAGGAGTCAGTGTCACGAATCTTATTACGATTCTGCCAATTCTCCCGAACCTCGTATTATGTTATTGTTTTCTCTACGTAAATATTGCTGTCAGTTGTATAAGATTTGTGTATATAGATATATATACATTATATATATATAACATAGATAGCTGGGTAGTGTGTGTAAGGTTTGTTTTGGTGGTGGATGTCACGTGAAATTAGCCATGTGGGCGGTTGACAATATTTGGGAATGGCCAGGGCGATTGTTGGCAAATCAATTGCCTATAGTTTTATATTTATTTTTTCCCATATGTGGTAGCCGTAATATTTCAAGGAATGTGAGACTGGTAATTACAACTCTTAGTTAATAATGTTGGAGTTTAGGGCTGACCTTTGTAAATAGAATGTTCACAATGTTCATGTGAACGTTAATTGGTGTTTGGGTAGATGGTTAGTCGACGTTGGGCCTGCGGACCACGTCCTGGGCAGTAGAGTGGCGGCTGCGGTCGAGTGCAGTTGTGTTTAAGCTAAGTTCTTGGTTTTTGTTATTTTAAGCCCATATAAATATTAATTTATCTGGATAGATGATTTTAGTGTATTTATGGCTTACTCCATATTCTGGTGATAGTGCTCAGGTCTCAAATAATTACTTGCATTCTATAGTATTACATGCTGATAAATATTTCTGGATACTATTTATTTAATTGTTGTTAAGTTGTCACCCTTAGCAAAATATATTGTTCTCCCGTTTTTATACAGTGATTAATTATACCCCTAGACACCTATCGGCATGGCAGATTTTTATTTGTTCTTTACACTGTGGGGAGAAGAACATTATTTAGTCTCAAGGGTCGTGACAGTCAACAAGCCGTTGAGTCGCTTCACCAGTCTGTACGTGGGTGTGGGTATCTGGCTAATGATTGGCCAAAGTGGGTTTCCAGGCTTATGTGTCTTGACATTTCCATATGCGTATCCAGGCTTATATTTCCCAATAATCTTTGGCAGGTGGAGTCTGGATTTCTTGGCGTTCACAGTTTCGATCAATTTGTTGACCTTTGCCTTCAATTCGGCTGTAGTGTCCTTCGTTACCCTTTGGAATTTAGTTTGGTCAGAGAGAATGAGGTTCATTTTCGCCAGATATTCGTGTTTTTTAAGAATGACTTATATTGGCGACTTGTCACCTCTTCTGACGACTATCTCCTTGTTCTCACGAAGGCTCTTAGCTGCCGCTTTGAGCTCGCGGGACAGTATGGTGCTTCTGTAATTGCCTTGATTCTTTCCTCCTTCCGCAATATGTTCTGCTTGTAAGGTGTTTTTGGTGGTGACCTTCTTCTGTGTCTCGAGGTCGAATATGTCGCAACATATTCGACCTCGAGACACACTAGAGCAGAACCCCTGTGTGTGCTCGAATCCATGGTACATAAATCAGCTTTATCCTTCCCACCAGGATCAGCAGGTGGGTTCACAGGACTAAGACCCAACCACATGAAACAAATGCTCAACCCTGCACTGGGAGACATTGCACAGGGCCTCCTGGTGGAACTAACTCGTTTCGCCAACACATGTCTAGCTGGCAACATACCAGAGACCATACGGCCTCTCTTTTTTGGCACTACCCTCTATGCCCTGAGGAAAAAAGATGGAGGAATCAGA
This sequence comes from Procambarus clarkii, assembly GCF_020424385.1. Lineage (NCBI taxonomy): Eukaryota > Metazoa > Arthropoda > Malacostraca > Decapoda > Cambaridae > Procambarus > Procambarus clarkii. Next base: position 71,997 of record NW_025566036.1, on the reverse strand, counting down.
CCGATAGCTGTGGGCAATTCACTCCGGCGTCTCGTCGCTAAGGCTGCTGCTAGAGCAGTTAGTCAGGCAGCAGCTGTGGGAACCGACCTGTGAGATTTATTTATTTAATTTATATGAATATATATTGAATTTATATTTACATTAATTCATATATTCGATAGCTATTTGTATAATGATAAGTGGACTGTATTTCTGCAATAATCTCATAATCTCACAAATCGATCCTCTACACATTAGGGGGGGTTTATATTAATTAAATTTATATGCAGCCAATCAAACTACAGTATTAACTACATACATTGAAAAGGTTCCTTATCTTATAGTACAGCAGGTTAGTCCACCAGGTATAACTAGGGTGTAGACACCAAATTATCCTCTTTGAGGTAGCTTCCATCACCCAGTAACTGGTGCACAAAGTCTTGCTTCCTCGTCTTGACCTGTCAAAAGGGCGCTAGCTGTAAAGCCAGATACCTATATATGACAAGCTATATCAGAGAAAACACTGTACATGGAACCTTAAAGACCTGGCTTAATTACCTTTAGTTTGAGGCTATCTCGTGCTCTAACTGGCTAACCCTACCCAATGACATTAATGGCCACTAATGATAGATAATGGGTTTCGGAAAGAACACTTAACTTGATTTGTTGACAGCGTGTTGAAGATGGTACACCTTTGGTTTCCATAACACTACGTCCAAGTAAAATTAACAGGAGCCGTATTTGCTCCCGTGAGCCTCTGGTCTAGTCTAGTATCAACAATGGCTGCCCTCCCTCACCACTGACGCCTGGCCTACATTGTCCAGATATCAATAAGGGATAGAAGGGTCACATTTACTCTACTTTAATATTGATAATTAAGTTAATTTATATGAGATGTTTTTATAATGGTAAAGTCCAAAGACTAATGTATTTAAGAATAATTCCCACCATAATAGGTGGTGATTTATAATAGTATGTGGTGATGATATCCCGTTTTCTATAGACGGTAATTCCACTACAAGTTACGTTTTCTATGGGTAACTTGTTGGTAATACAGCAGCAATTATTATCTGTCTGTATGATATATTAAATGGTGTCGGACTTTCCGACATAATTCCCCAGGGGCTGCTCACGGGTCGAAGTCCTAATTAGAACAGACGAACACCGATACTCCTCCTTCAAATTATTAGATTAATTTGATGTTAATAGTTAGTAATCACACATTTGTGCGTCTGTTCGTACAGGACGGATGTCCCGTACTAGAGTTGCAGGGGTTAGAAGTCTAATGCGATTTAATTTCCCTGTCAACTCTTGAAAGGTTAATATTCAAGCCTTATTACATATTATTTAACCCAGAAGACTGGATGTGATCAAGTACTACAGTCAAGTATGATTCAGGGACTGCAGTGAGATCAGTGGCATTAGATATAACTTGAAGTTTGTTCAGGTAACTGGTCACTGATATAAACACTGAGGCCCTTGGAATACATCTTGATTAAATAATATATGTATCAAATCAGTCATCAGATTTATTGGGGTTTAATTTAGTTAATTGATACAGAAGATTGAATAGCTCATCAATAAAGTAAAGTATGGTTCTGAGACTGCAGTGGGTTCAGTGACATTGGTCGCAGTGACTTGTAGCTGTTTTAGGCTACTGTTCACTGATTTGCCACTGAGGCCCCATGAACTCATCTTCAGCTTTAAATGATGATACTAACATCAACCTCTGTTGGTATAGTCAGCTGTAATCTCCTTAGTATAATGCTACTGGAGAAATATAATCAGCTGACAATTTAGATTTCTACTGGTATTGTTTATCTGCAGGCATAGGTCTCCTCAGGCTTGATACTGGGCCTGAGAGTAATTTACCTCCTGCAGAGTTTAACATGGTTATACCCTGATATTTAGTAGGGCTACCGATGAATCGATGGCAATAGTCTGTCCCAACAAGGAGACCGAAGTCGGTGAGGTGATCAGACTTAATATTATCTGCCAAATTTATTCCTCTATTTCTCAGGAATTTGGCTGTTGCTCTCAGACCTTGAACTTGTAGGTCTACTGGTATTTTGTCCACCACAATGGCTTGTACTCGACAGACATACCTGCCTAAGCGCACTGATGGTTGTACCACCTGGTAGACTTGAGGTCCTGCATCTGTTACAAACCCTGAGATATTGAATGACGTCTGGGCTACAGGCCTTAATTGTAATTCATCTGCCAGCTTTTTAGTAATATATGTTCTCTGGGATCCTTGGTCAAACAACCCACGGGTATGGACCTTGGCCCTCTTATTCAGGATGGTAATTTGGGCAGTAGGCAAAGTCGTATTACCTTTAGACTTTGCCGATTGGACACTCTTTGTTTGTTGCACCTTGCAGTACTGTACTGTGGTGGGATTGCTATCTTCCACCTTGGGTCTTGAATACGTTAATTTCGTATATTTGCACAGTGCTGCATGGTGCCTACCTCTTCTACACCTGTTACAGGTGTTGAATTGGGTATCACAATAGTCTATGTTGTGTGACTTGAGACACCTTGCACATCTCCCTAATTCCTGGAGTCGCTCCATACGAGTGTCTCTGGTTGGATAATTAGCACAACGGTATGTTGAATGTTTCTTTTTGCAGAACATACATGTCCCCCAGCCTACTGCACGTTTGGAAGTTACCGGTTTGGGTGAACTAGTAACAGTAGGCTTGGAGGATGCTGCTGCATTGTCAGATTTTCTGCAACTTGATGTTTGATTAATTGACTGATGTTTATTTGGGGAAGTTGTTTTACCCTTTAATTGACTATTATTTTCTATTTCTGAAGGCTTGCAAGAGGCTTTAACTTCCTCATTTGCTCGTCGTTTGTTTATGATGGAATGTAAACCTTCAGTGGTGTCCTGTACTGTCAGGATGGTGTTATGTTGATGTGCATATAATTCATCTAGTATATCGCTGGACAATTTTCGTTGAAGGACTACTTTGGTCATCCATTCACTAGTAGTTATATCAACCTTAAGACTGAATATTCTTAGTAGTGACTCAAACTCCATGCTGAAGGATTGTAATGAGTCAGCAGTCTGATCAGGTTGAGGTAAATCCAGCAATTGTAGTACTAGATGTATGACAGTTTTCTCATTGCCAGCATTATTCCTAGGCGGCTGGACTGGGAAATTAGTGCTGTCGCTATTTTCATTTACATTTTCTACTACTGGTTCAGCTTCACCTCTAGCTTGGAGGCATGTTAACTTAGTAACCTCAGGTATTGGGTTTTCAGAATCCACAGAGACTGTGGATAAATTGTCTGAGAACTGCTTAATTTCTGGTGGTATAATATTAGGTGAAGCTTTATCCTTGTTGATTAAAGGATCTAATCTGGCTTGACATTTATTCTCAAAAAGATCCAGATCATCCATAACATTATCTACTTTATTTGATGTACTTGCTAATTGTTCTGATTCAATTATCCTGTGTAAATGTTCCAACCTGCCTTGAGTTTCTTCTTCATATTGTGCTAGGTCAGACAGGAATGGTTCCACATCTTCAACTACTACGTCGTCGTGGACTTGATTTTGGTAAGATTTCCTATTTGCTCTCAATATATGCAATTGGGTTTGAATCTGTATCAGTGGTATTTTCAACCGATGATAATTAATTACAGGCTCATATAACAACTGTTCATATTGGTTGAGATCCCTTGTTAGTTGACGTTTGCTTGCTATTAAAGCACGCTTTGCTTTCTGTGGATTAGTCATGGTGACTTGTTAATTGGGCACCACTGGCTCATAAATTGTGAGCAAGTACTAATGGTAACCTAGGGTTAAATTCTGAACTCACTAGGCAATAATCCTACCTCTACTAGAGGTTAGCACTTAAAATTAATACACATTATATATATACAATCATACACACTAATGATTTGAGTGATAAACCAGTGTCACTGGAAGTACCTTTAGGTTAGCTCTTCTATATCACCCTAGGATGGAATAGACACTAATTAATCACTCAAAGGGGTAATGATCATAAGTAAATTATTATATATACAACTCAACTCGAGTTGATAAAAATTACACCCAAAATAGGGTCTGGACCATTCATTAATGGTGTTAGGTTATTCAATATAGTACAACTGACTATGGTAATAATGGGACTAGGATGAACGATAATAGTTCAACTAGTCAATGGTTAATATCCTACCCTGTTGTGGGTTGGCAATTAGTAAATATTATACTGTGATCACTAGTGCAATATATTAAATAATTCTCTATTTTGGAGAAATAATATACACAATTATTGATAATAGCCTCTTAATTAGCCTCTATGAAACTTCTAATATTATCTAGAATTATTAAATATTATTAGTGACCTCGCGAAGTAAACTCCACAAAATTCGTAGATAATCTCTCGTGAAATTTAACACCACGAAATCCGTGAACAATCTCGCGACACAGTCACTAATTTGGCTGGCTTCTATATTAGCGCTGTCATTTCACAGAATAACACGCCACCAAATCTGTGAGTGTGCATGAAACTGCTGACGAAGCTGATCTGAACTGAGCGGGGCTCGTGAACTCGCACGAGTCAACGCCGCCGTCATTGACTGCTGGCTTTGTTTAAATAACACTGCACTAGTATATTTAATGAATCCACTGGTTAACTGGTTCATCCGGTACTAAGATGACCAAATGTGGGTTCAAAGGATCAAATAATCCGTCATCCGGTTCGAAGATGACCAAACAATGTGGGAACCTACCTGTGAGATTTATTTATTTAATTTATATGAATATATATTGAATTTATATTTACGTTAATTCATATACTTCGATAGCAATTTGTATAATGCTAAGTGGACTGTATTTCTGCAATAATCTCATAATCTCACAAATCGATCCTCTACACATTAGGGGGGGTTTATATTAATTAAATTTATATGCAGCCAATCAAACTACAGTATTAACTACATACATTGAAAAGGTTCCTTATCTTATAGTACAGCAGGTTAGTCCACCAGGTATAACTAGGGTATAGACACCAAATTATCCTCTTTGAGGTAGCTTCCATCACCCAGTAACTGGTGCACAAATTCTTGCTTCCTCGTCTTGACCTGTCAAAAGGGCGCTAGCTGTAAAGCCAGATACCTATATATGACAAGCTATATCAGAGAAAACACTGTACATGGAACCTTAAAGACCTGGCTTAATTACCTTTAGTTTGAGGCTATCTCGTGCTCTAACCGGCTAACCCTACCCAATGACATTAATGGCCACCAATGATAGATAATGGGTTTCGGAAAGAACACTTAACTTGATTTGTTGACACCGTGTTGAAGATGGTACACCTTTGGTTTCCATAACACTACGTCCAAGTAAAATTAACAGGAGCCGTATTTGCTCCCGTGAGCCTCTGGTCTAGTCTAGTATCAACAATGGCTGCCCTCCCTCACCACTGACGCCTGGCCTACATTGTCCAGATATCAATAAGTGATAGAAGGGTCACATTTACTCTACTTTAATATTGATAATTAAGTTAATTTATATGAGATGTTTTTATAATGGTAAAGTCGAAAAACTAATGTATTTAAGAATAATTCCCACCATAATAGGTGGTGATTTATAATAGTATGTGGTGATGATATCCCGTTTTCTATAGACGGTAATTCCACTACAAGTTACGTTTTCTATGGGTAACTTGTTGGTAATACAGCAGCAATTATTATCTGTCTGTATGATATATTAAATGGTGTCGGATTTTCCGACAGCAGCCGACATGCTGAAGCCAAAACAGATTGGGTTTGACATTCCCCAAGGGTGTGAGGCAGCGGCTCATGCAGCTAGAGACTACATTGCCAACATTACGAATGAAAAAGCCCTGATAAAGCTGGACTTCAAAAATGCTTTCAATCTAGTTAGAAGGGATGCAGTACTCAGTGCAGTTCATCGCCTTTTTCCTTCCCTCTACCCGTTTGTAAACTCATGCTACAGCAAGAATCTAACTCTGCTTTTTGGGGAACATGAAATTGAATCACAAGAAGGTGTCCAACAAGGTGACCCCCTTGCTCCTTTTCTTTTCTGCCTAGTTATCAAGGAAGTCACCGATGACCTGTCCAGTGAGGTCAACATTTGTTTTTAGGATGATGGTACTCTAGCCGGCTCCCCAGCCTCACTCTTGGACGACATAAGAATAATTCAGGACCAAGGAGCAAGCCTAGGCCTCACTCTGAACCCTTCCAAGTGCGAAATAACCTCCACCAACCACCGCATAATAGAGCAAATAAAGGTTGTTTTGCCTGACATTCATACAACCAACCCTGAGGACAGCACACTCCTAGGTGCTCCTCTTGGAAGGAATGCCATCGACGGGGTCCTTGGTAAGAAGATCACTGACCTGAGAAGGATGAACGAGAGGATTGAAGACATCGATGCTCAAGATGCACTTTACCCCATCACCAGATGCTTGTCCCTCCCCAGGCTGACCTACTTTCTAAGATGTTTGCCGTCTTTCAACAACATTAAATTAGAAGAGTACGACAGCTTGCAGAAATCAACACTAGAAAAAGCTATCAATCTTTCCCTCAGCGACTCACAGTGGAAACAGGCCTCCCTTCCTGTCAGACTCGGGGGCCTTGGCGTGCGCACAGCAACACAAATTGCTGTACCAGCGTTCCTGTCCTCTTCAGTGAGGTCTGACAACAATGGTGAAGGAAGAGACAACTAACACAACACCTGTACCCCCTATTAGACTATTTTACAGGAATTTCTTTTCCACAGCTCATAAAACGGAGGAAAGGGTCCTGAAAGATATTGTTAATAGAAACGTTATCCCTACAGACAAAAATCAGAAGATACAACTGACGATTTACTATAAAACCAAAAAAACGGCCAGCCTACTCATGAGAAACTCTCCAGACACAAAGCAGAACGCTTTAAAAGAGACCAACGTCGTTTATGCCTTCAAATGCTCTCTTGGGGAGTGTAAGCCTCAAAAAACGCGTTATATAGGCAAGACAACAACATCTCTTTCCAGGCGATTAACGATGCATAAGCAACAGGGCTTCATTAAGGAACATATATTCTCTTCCCACAACCAAACCATCACCTGAGAAATCTCAGCAAACAACACAGAAATCATCGATAGATACAGTGATAGCAGGCAGCTTGACATCTGCGAGGCACTTCACATCAAGAAGTCAACACCAGCAATCAACAGCCAATTAATGCACAACTATATTCTACCCACTTCAAGATTCCGCTCCAATATAGAAGCATCAAGAAATATGGGCCAATAGGCCCTGTGTAATTACCTCCATTCTTACCTTCAATACCCATTGTTTCGTGTTCTATCCTGTGTTGAAAGTTTTGTTCACCTCATCCAAAACTGTTGTAACATATCACCTCACCCAAAATGCGGGTACAAAATGAAAAATGAAAGCAGTTTAAATCATAGCATAGTAAGAACTCTGTTTGGTGTTTGCAGGTAATAGTTGTGTGTGTGTAAACTAAAAGTCTTTGAAAATGTAATAAGTTATTACGAAACGCGTTCAAGTGTCGCGTCAAACTAGAAATAAAAAGGAATTTTGGAGAATTTCTTTTTCAATTACCATCAACAGTGAAAAGAAACATAAAAAAGATCGAGAAAATTCCTGTTAGAATTATTAATCTTACTTTTTCGGTCATATTTAATAATATATGTCTACAGGAAAGTGTTGTAATCCACAAGTTAGTAGGAATTATTAGCTAGAGGATCATTACTACAACACTTAACGAATGATGATTGGAAGTACATGTTAATTAGACAGACTATGGATCACATATCTAAGAAAGGTCAATGGATTAAGACCGAAGCTGTTTAGCCAAATAAATAATTCCTGGAAAGAGGAATTATTCTTCGTCAGGCTTCTAGGATCAAGGTTACCGCTCTAGGGATAAGGTTAATCGGATTATACCTTCCTTGAGAGGCGTGGTGAAATGTTTGAGGCCATGGTTGGCTAAAGGCAGTCTGATTGTGGTAGTTGAACTGGCAAGTCCTCTGGATCCCCGTTTGCGGCAGCAACGAAGTGTAGCAGACAGCTATGCGAGAACCTGATGTGATCTTAGTGACGAAATTAAGTCTGCAGTATGTGAGTATTGAATGCAAGACTAACCGGGTGTGGAGCGTTGTAGTAATCATTCCGTATTAGGGACTTAGGCGGAAGTTACGAGTGTGGGTGGTGATCGCCGAGGTCAAGTGGTCTATGGGTATTGGAAGTGTATTGACCTAATAGAGTATGTTAATTAATATAGTATTATTTGTCAGAGTCTATTCTTTGTAATTAAATGACAAAACCCGACAGCCTTTAAATACCTTCCATATGTTCATTCATTGTGTTCCAGTACAAACCTAGTGGTACGCCTCAAGGGTCTGGTGTGTGTAGGAGTACACGATGGTAGTAACGGTTGCTGAGGCAAGGTGTTATGTGTTGTGTAATCGTTGTGTTCGGAATGAACCGGGGTTCAGCATCACGAAAAAAGACTGCTACCAAAACATACAATTATAAATATATACATATTTATATATTATATATATATATATATATATATATATATATATATATATATATATATATATATATATATATATATATATATATATATATGTCGTACCTAGTAGCCAGAACGCACTTCTGAACCTACTATGCAAGGCCCGATTTGCCTAATAAGCCAAGTTTTCCTGAATTAATATATTTTCTCTAATTTTTTTCTCATGAAATGATAAAGCTACCCATTTCATTATGTATGAGGTCAATTTTATTTTATTGTAGTTAAAATTAACGCAGATATATGACCATACTTAACCAACCCTACCTAACCTAACCTAACCTATCGTTATAGGTTAGGTTGGGTTAGGTAACCGAAAAAGGTAAGTTAGGTTAGGTTAGGTAGGTTAGGTCGTCGAAAAAACATTAATTCATGAAAACTTGGCTTATTAGGCAAATTGAGCCTTGCATAGTAGGCTGAGAAGTGTGTTCTGGCTACTAGGTACGACATATATATATATATATATATATATATATATATATATATATATATATATATATATATATATATATATATATATATATATATATATATATATATATATATATATATATATATATATATTTTATTAAATATGACCGAAAAAGTAAGATTAATAATTCTAACACGAATTTTCTCAATCTTTCGTACATTATGCTTCACTGTTGGAGGTAAATCAAAAATCACTTCTCCAAAATTCATTTTTATTTCTAGTCTGACGCGACACGGGCGCGTTTCGTAAAACTTATTACATTTTCAAAGACTTCACAAATACACAACTGATTAGAACTTGCGTTTCCCTGATTTTATATCTACATTTGAGTGAGGTGGGAAGGGTGATGTGGCATTACATTTGAGTAAGGTGGGAAGGATGATGTGGCATTAGAGGATATTAATAGGGTATTAAAAGTATCAACACAAGACAGAACACGAAACAATGGATATTGAATAGAAGTGTTTGTAGAAAGCCTATTGGTCCATATTTCTTGATGCTTCTATATTGGAGCGGAGTCTTGAGGTGGGTAGAATATAGTTGTGCAATAATTGGCTGTTGATTGCTGGTGTTGACTTCTTGATGTGTAGTGCCTCGCAAACGTCGAGCCGCCTGCTATCGCTGTATCTATCGATGATTTCTGTGTTGTTTACTAGGATTTCTCTGGCGATGGTTTGGTTATGGGAAGAGATTATATGTTCCTTAATGGAGCCCTGTTGTTTATGCATCGTTAAACGCCTAGAAAGAGATGTTGTTGTCTTGCCTATATACTGGGTTTTTTGGAGCTTACAGTCCCCAAGTGGGCATTTGAAGGCATAGACGACGTTAGTCTTCTGGAGTGTCTGGAGAGTTTCTCATGAGTAGGCTGGCCGTTTTTCTGGTTTTATAGTAAATCGTCAGTTGTATCCTCTGATTTTTGTCTGTTGGGATAACGTTTCTATTAACAATATCTTTCAGGACCCTTTCCTCTGTTTTATGAGCTGTGGAAAAGAAGTTCCTGTAAAATAGTCTAATAGGGGGTATAGGTGTTGTGTTAGTTGTCTCTTCGGAGGTTGCATGGCTTTTCACTTTCCTTCTTATGATGTCTTCGATGAAACCATTGGAGAAGCCGTTATTGACTAGAACCTGCCTTACCCTGCAGGCATAGCACATGCTATGCCTAAGATTACTATCCAAGTGCCGGCGGTGGGGTGGTTCAAATAGCCTCGGCTATCACCTCATTTTTCCGGTCGTGATGGTCAAGTGGATTAAGGCGTCTTGTACATACCAGTTGCGTTGCTTCTGGGAGTATGGGTTCGAGTCACTTCTGGGGTGTGAGTTTTCAGTTATATATATATATATATATATATATATATATATATATATATATATATATATATATATATATATATATATATATATATATATATTTATATATATATATATAAATATATATGTCGTATCCAGTAGCCAGAACGCACTTCTCGGCCTACTATGCAAGGCCCGATTTGCCTAATAAGCCAAGTTTTCCTGAATTAATATATTTTCTCTAATTTTTTTCTTATGAATTGATAAAGCTACCCATTTCATTATGTATGAGGTTAATTTTTTTTATTGGAGTTAAAATTAACACGTACACAACTGAATAGAACTTACATATCTCCGATTTGTTTATATCTACATTTGAGTAAGGTGGATGGAGTGAGGTGGTATTTAATAGGGTATTAATTTCATCAACAATGTTGCATCAACAATGTTGATGAAATTAATACCCTATTAAATACCACCTCACTCAAATGTAGATATAAACAAATCGGAGATTTGTAAGTTCTATTCAGTTGTGTATGTGTAAAGTCTTTGAAAATGTAATAAGTTTTACGAAACGCGCTCAAGTGTCGCGTCAGACTAGAAATAAAAATGAATTTTGGAGAATTGATTTTTGAATTTCCTCCAACAGTGAAAAGAAATGTACGAAAGATTGAGAAAATTCGTGTTAGAATTATTAATCTTACTTTTTCGGTCATATTTAATAATATATATATATGTATATATATATATATATATATATATATATATATATATATATATATATATATATATATATATATATATATATATATATATATATATATATATATATATATATATATATATATATATATATATATATATATATATATATATATATATATACATATATATATGTCGTACCTAGTAGCCAGAACGCACTTATCAGCCTACTATTCAAGGCCCGATTTGCCTAATAAGCCAAGTTTTCATGAATTAATTGTTTTTCGACTACCTAACCTACCTAACCTAACCTAACTTAACTTTTTCGGCTACCTAACCTAACCTAACCTATAAAAATAGGTTAGGTTAGGTTAGGTAGGGTTGGTTAGGTTCGGTCATATATCTACGTTAATTTTATCTCCAATAAAAAATAAATAACCTCATACATAATGAAATGGGTAGCTTCATCATTTCATAAGAAAAAAATTTGAGAAAATATATTAATTCAGGAAAACTTGGCTTATTAGGCAAATCGGGCCTTGAATAGTAGGCTGAGAAGTGCGTTCTCGCTACTAGGTACGACATATATATATATATATATATATATATATATATATATATATATATATATATATATATATATATATATATATATATATATATATATATATGTCGTACCTAGTAGCCAGAATGCACTTCTCGGCCTACTATGCAAGGCCCAATTTGCCTAATAAGCCAAGTTTTCCTGAATTAATATATTTTCTTTATTTTTTTTCTTATGAAATGATAAAGCTACCCATTTCATTATGTATGAGGTCAATTTTTTTTTATTGGAGTAAAAATTAACGTAGATATATGACCGAACCTAACGAACCCTACCTAACCTAACCTATCCTATCTTTATAAGTTAGGTTAGGTTAGGTAGCCGAAAAAGTTAGGTTAGGTTAGGTTAGGTAGGTTAGGTAGTCGAAAAACAATTAATTCATGAAAACTTGGCTTATTAGGCAAATCGGGCCTTGTATAGTAGGCTGAGAAGTGGGTTCACACACATATATATATATATATATATATATATATATATATATATATATATATATATATATATATATATATATATATATATATATATATATATATATATATATATATATATGTCGTACCTAGTAGCCAGAATGCACTTCTCGGCCTACTATGCAAGGCCCAATTTGCCTAATAAGCCAAGTTTTCCTGAATTAATATATTTTCTTTATTTTTTTCTTATGAAATGATAAAGCTACCCATTTCATTATGTATGAGGTCAATTTTTTTTATTGGAGTAAAAATTAACGTAGATATATGACCGAACCTAACGAACCCTACCTAACCTAACCTATCCTATCATTATAAGTTAGGTTAGGTTAGGTAGCCGAAAAAGTTAGGTTAGGTTAGGTTAGGTAGGTTAGGTAGTCGAAAAACAATTAATTCATGAAAACTTGGCTTATTAGGCAAATCGGGCCTTGTATAGTAGGCTGAGAAGTGGGTTCACACATATATATATATATATATATATATATATATATATATATATATGCATACATACATATATAATATGTATGTATGCATATATATATAATATATATATAATATATATATATATATATATATATATATATATATATATATATATATATATATATATATATACATACATATATATATATATATATATATATATATATATATATATATATATATATATATATGCATACATACATATTATATATATATATATATATATATATATATATATATATATATATGTATATATATATATATATATATCTATATATATATATATATATAATATGTATGTATGCAAACAAGCCTGAATGGTCCCCAGGCATATATGCAACTGAAAACTCCCCATCCCAATAGTGACTCGAACCCATACTGCAAGGAGCACTATGCAACTAGTGTACAGGAGACCTACACCACTCGACCATCAGTGACCGTACAAAAGATGACCATCAGTGTACGGTCACTGATGGTTGAGTGGTTAAGGTCTCCTGAACACCAGATGCATACTGGTGCTACTGGCAGTATGGGTTCGAATAACTTCTAGGGTGTGTGGAGGACTGTTTAATGGTGGACAGTGTGGTGGTGGACAGTGTGGTGGACAGTGTGGTGGACAGTGTGGTGATGGACAGTGTGGTGGTGGACAGTGTGGTGGACAGTGTGGTGGTGGACAGTGTGGTGGTGGACAGTGTGGTGGTGGACAGTGTGGTAGTGGACAGTGTGATGGTGGACAGTGTGGTGGTGGACAGTGTGGTGGTGGACAGTGTGGTGGTGGACAGTGTGATGGTGGACAGTGTGGTGGTGGACAGTGTGGTAGTGGACAGTGTGGTGGTGGACAGTGTGGTGGTGGACAGTGTGGTGGTGGACAGTGTGGTGGTGGACAGTGTGGTGGTGGACAGTGTGGTGGTGGACAGTGTGGTGGTGGACAGTGTGGTAGTGGACAGTGTGGTGATGGACAGTGTGGTGGTGGACAGTGTGGTAGTGGACAGTGTGGTGGTGGACAGTGTGGTGGTGGACAGTGTGGTGGTGGACAGTGTGGTAGTGGACAGTGTGGTGGTGGACAGTGTGGTGGTGGACAGTGTGGTGGACAGTGTGGTGGTGGACAGTGTGGTGGTGGACAGTGTGGTGGTGGACAGTGTGGTGGTGGACAGTGTGGTGGTGGACAGTGTGGTGGTGGACAGTGTGGTGGTGGACAGTGTGGTAGTGGACAGTGTGGTGGTGGACAGTGTGGTAGTGGACAGTGTGGTGGTGGACAGTGTGGTGGTGGACAGTGTGGTGGTGGACAGTGTGGTGGTGGACAGTGTGGTAGTGGACAGTGTGGTGGTGGACAGTGTGGTGGAGGACAGTGTGGTGATGGACAGTGTGGTGGTGGACAGTGTGATAGTGGACAGTGTGGTGGTGGACAGTGTGGTGGTGGACAGTGTGATGGACAGTGTGGTGGTGGACAGTGTGGTGGTGGACAGTGTGGTGGTGGACAGTGTGGTAGTGGACAGTGTGGTGGTGGACAGTGTGGTGGTGGACAGTGTGGTGATGGACAGTGTGGTGGTGGACAGTGTGGTGGTGGACAGTGTGGTGGTGGACAGTGTGGTGGTGGACAGTGTGGTAGTGGACAGTGTGGTGGTGGACAGTGTGGTGGTGGACAGTGTGGTGGTGGACAGTGTGGTAGTGGACAGTGTGGTGGTGGACAGTGTGGTGGTGGACAGTGTGGTGGTGGACAGTGTGGTGGTGGACAGTGTGGTAGTGGACAGTGTGGTGGTGGACAGTGTGGTGGTGGACAGTGTGGTGGTGGACAGTGTGGTGGTGGACAGTGTGGTGGTGGACAGTGTGGTGGTGGACAGTGTGGTGGTGGACAGTGTGGTAGTGGACAGTGTGGTGGTGGACAGTGTGGTGGTGGACAGTGTGGTGGTGGACAGTGTGGTAGTGGACAGTGTGGTGGTGGACAGTGTGGTGGTGGACAGTGTGGTGGTGGACAGTGTGGTAGTGGACAGTGTGATGGTGGACAGTGTGGTGGTGGACAGTGTGGTGGTGCACAGTGTGGTGGTGGACAGTGTGGTGGTGGACAGTGTGATGGTGGACAGTGTGGTGGTGGACAGTGTGGTAGTGGACAGTGTGGTGGTGGACAGTGTGGTGGTGGACAGTGTGGTGGTGGACAGTGTGGTGGTGGACAGTGTGGTAGTGGACAGTGTGGTGGTGGACAGTGTGGTAGTGGACAGTGTGGTGGTGGACAGTGTGGTGGTGGACAGTGTGGTGGACAGTGTGGTGGTGGACAGTGTGGTAGTGGACAGGGTGGTGGTGGACAGTGTGGTGGTGGACAGTGTGGTGGTGGACAGTGTGGTGGTGGACAGTGTGGTGGTGGACAGTGTGGTAGTGGACAGTGTGGTGGTGGACAGTTTGGTGGTGGACAGTGTGGTGGTGGACAGTGTGGTGGTGGACAGTGTGATGGACAGTGTGGTAGTGGACAGTGTGGTGATGGACAGTGTGGTGGTGGACAGTGTGGTGGTGGACAGTTTGGTGGTGGACAGTGTGGTGGTGGACACTGTGGTAGTGGACAGTGTGGTGGTGGACAGTGTGGTAGTGGACAGTGTGGTGGTGGACAGTGTGGTGGTGGACAGTGTGGTGGTGGACAGTGTGGTAGTGGACAGTGTGGTGGTGGACAGTGTGGTGGTGGACAGTGTGGTGGTGGACAGTGTGGTGGTGGACAGTGTGGTGGTGGACAGTGTGGTGGTGGACAGTGTGGTGGTGGACAGTGTGATGGTTTGACAGTGTGGTGGTGGACAGTGTGGTGGTGGACAGTGTGGTGGTGGACAGTGTGGTGGTGGACAGTGTGGTGGTGGACAGTGTGGTGGTGGACAGTGTGGTGGTGGACAGTGTGGTGGTGGACAGTGTGGTGGTGGACAGTGTGGTGGTGGACAGTGTGGTGGTGGACAGTGTGGTAGTGGACAGTGTGGTGGTGGACAGTGTGGTGGTAGACAGTGTGGTGGTGGACAGTGTGGTGGTTGACAGTGTGGTGGTGGAGTGTGTGGTGGTGGACAGTGTGGTGGTGGACAGTGTGGTGGTGGACAGTGTGGTGGTGGACAGTGTGGTGGTGGAGTGTGTGGTGGTGGACAGTGTGGTGGTGGACAGTGTGGTGGTGGACAGTGTGATGGACAGTGTGGTGGTGGACAGTGTGGTGGTGGACAGTGTGGTGGTGGACAGTGTGGTGGAGGACAGTGTGGTGGTGGCTCTGAAGCCCACAGTGGGCCAAGGCTGCCCAATGGCTCCCGTGTTCCCAGTCCCTGCTGAAGCCCGCAGTGTGTCCAGGAGTGCCACAGCCCGTCGTCCCCCCGGGCTCTCTGAAGACCAAGATGCAACATTTGCAAGTTGAAGCAGAGCAGGAGGGGTGGCCGCCTCGGCATTAATTACATGTTAATTTACAAGTGGCGGAACAGACGAGGCTTGAGTTAGTGGAGTTGTCAGGATGAGTTACGCGGGAAGTTGGCTCAGCTGCCGCCCTCGCTCGCTGCGGCCTCGCACAACACCGCCAAGTTACTAAGTTTATATTATGCAGAGAATAATGCTCCGGGTAATATATTCACAGGAACACGTGCCAGGACCCGAGTTACCTGGGAACATTTACCATGTGTATCTTGCCTTCTCTCATTGTACGAAATATACGACGATTATTTGCTCGCTCATTTTTCTGATACACAAAGACGTTATTGGCTGCGTGCTATCTGGGCGTTGTTTAGCACTGGTGTCCTGCTACGTTATCTTGGGCAACAACGGACCGTTATCCTGGTGACGAATAACGCCCTCTCTGCGGGTCTTTCTTATACGGCAGCATTAGTGCCAGACACTTTACCATTAACATTTCCGTCAGTTATGTCCCAGCACTTCTGCTTCATCATGAGCTACGGGACTCCAGACCCCGAAGCCAACGAACACTAAATACAAACATTTGGGCCGAGATCTCTATTTCTCTATTGTTTTAAGCGCTCTAGAGCCGTGTTTCACGCAGTTGAGTAAGACTGACATCTGGGTGGCGGGATGCACCTGTGTGCTCGTCTGGAGACTAGCGCTCTGCAACACCCTGTCTACAACACCTCAGATGACACGAACCTCGGCGGTTGATCACGTATATAATTACTGTCACTTGATTGGCTGTATAGCGAACACCTCTGGGACCGGTGCTGTTGCATATTGTTCCTGTTGTTGCAGAACATTGTACCTCACACACAGAGGAAGATGACACAGGGCCTGGAATGAGCACCTCAGTGAGAGAAGAGAAACAGAGACAATATAATAACGATACAACAAACCAGGAGGAAAACAATAGTGAAGGAAGTGGTAACGAAACGGAGAAGAGAGGAGGATAAGCTCACTGTGAATGACAGTGTCAGGAACCTCATAAGATAATCAAGAAGACCTTCAGAATAAAGCAATGAAAAGTTCCTGAACTAAGAGAGGGGAGTTTTACACCAAGCAACACTGGAGTATGTAATACTAGCGGTGAGGTGAAGAGGCATTTGCCAGAACTCGGAGTGACAAAGGCTGTTCGTCCACAAGGGAGCAGAAGCCATATGGTTGCAACTCTCCATGGTATATAATAGATAACTCGTAACAACATATATAATTAAAGATATGAGGCCAATTAATATAGTTCCGATATATATACAAGAAAGAAGACAAACAGAAGGCGCTGAACTACCGGCTAATATTCCTGGCTTGCATACCAGCCAGGGTGATTTAGAAGACTGAGAAAAATACTGGTAGAACTTGAGGAGATATGAAAGTTTGTAACACACCACCAGTATGGGTGTAACACCACCAGTATGTGTGTAACACCACCAGTATATGTGTAACACACCACCAGTATGAGTGTAACACCACCAGTGAGGGTGTAACACCACCAGTAAGTGTGTAACACTACCAGTATGGGTGTAACACACCACCAGTATGTGTGTAAAACCACCAGTATGGGTGTAACACACCACCAGTATGGGTGTAACACGCCACCAGTATGGGTGTAACACATCACCAGTATGGGTGTAACACACCACCAGTATGGGTGTAACACTACCAGTATGGGTGTAACACCACCACCAGTATGGGTGTAACACTAACAGTATGGGTGTAACACACCTCCAGTATTGGTGTAACACCACCGGTATGGGTGTAACACCACCAGTATATGTGTGTAACACCACCAGTATGGGTGTAACACCACCAGTATGGTTGTAACACACCACCAGTATGGGTGTAACACACCACCAGTATGGGTGTAACACCACCAGTATGGGTGTAACACCACCAGTATGGGTGTAACACACCACCAGCATGGGTGTAACACCACCAGTATGGGTGTAACACACCACCAGTATGTGTGTAACACCCCACCAGTATGGTTGTAACACTACCAGTATAGGTGTAACACACCACCAGTATGGGTGTAACACGCCACCAGTGTGGGTGTAACACACCACCAGTATGGGTGTAACACCACCAGTATGGGTGTAACACCAACAGTATGGGTGTATCACACCACCAGTATGGGTGTAACACACCACCAGTATGGGTGTAACACACCACCAGTATGGGTGTAACACACCACCAGTATGGGTGTAACACCACTAGTATGTGTGTAACACCAACAGTATGGGTGTAACACACCACCAGTATGGGTGTAACACACCACCAGTATGAGTGTAACACACCACCAGTATGGGTGTAACATACCACCAGTATGGGTGTAACACCACCAGTATGGGTGTAACACACCACCAGCATGGGTGTAACACCACCAGTATGGGTGTAACACACCACCAGTATGTGTGTAACACCCCACCAGTATGGTTGTAACACTACCAGTATGGGTGTAACACCACCACCTGTATGGGTGTAACACCACCAGTATGGTGTAACACACCACCAGTATGGGTGTAACACACCACCAGTATGGGTGTAACACACCACCACCTGTATGATTGTAACACACCACTAGTATGGTTGTAACACCACCACCAGTATGGGTGTAACACACCACCAGTATGGGTGTAACACACCACCAGTATGGGTGTAACACACCACCAGTATGGGTGTAACACACCACCAGTATGGGTGTAACACACCACCAGTATGGGTGTAACACACCACCAGTATGGGTGTAACACACCAACAGTATGGGTGTACACACCACCAGTATGGGTGTAACACACCACCAGTATGGGTGTAACACCACCAGTATGGGTGTAACCACCACCAGTATGGGTGTAACACACCACCAGTATGGGTGTAACACTACCAGTATGGGTGTAACACACCACCAGTATGGGTGTAACACTACCACCAGTATGGGTGTAACACCACCACCAGTATGGGTGTAACACACCAGTATGGTTGTAACACAGTATGGGTGTAACACACCACCAGTATGGGTGTAACACACCACCAGTATGGGTGTAACACCCACCAGGGTGTAACACACCACCAGTATGGGTGTAACACACCACCAGTATGGGTGTAACACACCACCAGTATGGGTGTAACACCAGTATGGGTGTAACACACACACCACCAGTATGGGTGTAACACACCACCAGTATGGGTGTAACACACCACCAGTATGGGTGTAACACACCACCAGTATGGGTGTAACACACCACCAGTATGGGTGTAACACCACCAGTATGGGTGTAACACACCACCAGTATGGGTGTAACACACCACCAGTATGGGTGTAACACACCACCAGTATGGGTGTAACACCACCAGTATGGGTGTAACACACCACCAGTATGGGTGTAACACCACCACACACCAGTATGGGTGTAACACACCAGTATGGGTGTAACACACCAGTATGGGTGTAACACCACCAGTATGGGTGTAACACCCACCAGTATGGGTGTAACACACCACCAGTATGGGTGTAACACCACCAGTATGGGTGTAAACACACCACCAGTATGGGTGTAACACACCACCAGTATGGGTGTAACACCACCAGTATGGGTGTAACACACCACCAGTATGGGTGTAACACACCAGTATGGGTGTAACACCACCACCAGTATGGGTGTAACACCACCAGTATGGGTGTAACACACCACCAGTATGGGTGTAACACACCACCAGTATGGGTGTAACACACCAGTATGGGTGTAACACACCACACACCAGTATGGGTGTAACACACCACCAGTATGGGTGTAACACACCAGTATGGGTGTAACCACCAGTATGGGTGTAACACACCACCAGTATGGGTGTAACACACCACCAGTATGGGTGTAACACACCACCAGTATGGGTGTAACACACCACCAGTATGGGTGTAACACCAGTATGGGTGTAACACACCACCAGTATGGGTGTAACACACCACCAGTATGGGTGTAACACACCACCAGTATGGGTGTAACACACCACCAGTATGGGTGTAACACACCACCAGTATGGGTGTAACACACCACCAGTATGGGTGTAACACACCACCAGTATGGGTGTAACACACCACCAGTATGGGTGTAACACACCACCAGTATGGGTGTAACACACCACCAGTATGGGTGTAACACCACCACCAGTATGGGTGTAACACACCAGTATGGGTGTAACCACCCAGTATGGGTGTAACACCACCACCAGTATGGGTGTAACACACCACCAGTATGGGTGTAACACACCACCAGTATGGGTGTATGGGTGTAACACACCACCAGTATGGGTGTAACACACCACCACACCACCAGTATTAGTGTAACACACCACCAGTATGGGTGTAACACCACCAGTATGGGTGTAACACACCACCAGTATGGGTGTAACACACCACCAGTATGGGTGTAACACCACCAGTATGGGTGTAACACACCACCAGTATGGGTGTAACACCACCAGTATGGGTGTAACACACCACCACCACCAGTATGGGTGTAACACACCAGTATGGGTGTAACCACCACCAGTATGGGTGTAACACCACCAGTATGGGTGTAACACCACCACCAGTATGGGTGTAACACACCACCAGTATGGGTGTACACCACCAGTATGGGTGTAACCAGTATGGGTGTAACACCACCAGTATGGGTGTAACACCACCAGTATGGGTGTAACACCACCAGTATGGGTGTAACACCACCAGTATGGGTGTAACACACCACCAGTATGGGTGTAACACCACCACACCACACACCAGTATGGGTGTAACATACCACCAGTATGGGTGTAACACCACCAATATGGGTATAACACACCACCGGTATGGGTGTAACACCACCACCAGTATGGGTGTAACACCACCACCAGTATGGGTGTAACACCCACCAGTATGGGTGTAACACCACCACCACCAGTATGGGTGTAACACCACCAGTATGGGTGTAACACCACCAGTATGGGTGTAACACCACATGTATGGGTGTAACACACCACCAGTATGGGTGTAACACCACCAGTATGGGTGTAACACACCACCAGTATGAGTGTAACACACCACCAGTATGGGTGTAACACACCACCAGTATGGGTGTAACACCACCAGTATGGGTGTAACACCACCAGTATTAGTGTAACACACCACCAGTATGGGTGTAACACCACCAGTATGGGTGTAACACCCCACGAGTATGGGTGTAACACCACCAGTATTAGTGTAACACACCACCAGTATAGTTGTAACACCACCAGTATGGGTGTAACACCACCAGTATGGGTGTAACACCACCAGTATGGGTGTAACACCACCAGTATGGGTGTAACACCACCAGTATGGGTGTAACACGCCACCAGTATGTGGGTAACACCAACACCTGTATGGGAGTAACACCACCGTCAGTGTGGGTGTAACACCACCACCAGTATGGTGTAACACACCACCAGTATGGGTGTAACACACCACCAGTATGGGTGTAACACCACCACCAGTATGGGTGTAACACCCACCAGTATGGGTGTAACACCACCAGTATGGGTGTAACACCACCAGTATGGGTGTAACACCACCAGTATGGGTGTAACACCACCAGTATGGGTGTAACACCACCAGTATGGGTGTAACACACCACCAGTATGGGTGTAACACCACCAGTATGGGTGTAACACACCACCAGTATGGGTGTAACACACCACCAGTATGGGTGTAACACCACCAGTATGGGTGTAACACCAGTATGGGTGTAACACCACCAGTATGGGTGTAACACCACCACCAGTATGGGTGTAACACACCACCAGTATGGGTGTAACACCACCAGTATGGGTGTAACCAGTATGGGTGTAACACACCACCAGTATGGGTGTAACACACCACCAGTATGGTGTGTAACACCACCAGTATGGGTGTAACAGTATGGGTGTAACACACCACCAGTATGGGTGTAACACACCACCAGTATGGGTGTAACACACCACCAGTATGGGTGTAACACACCACCACCAGTATGGGTGTAACACCACCAGTATGGGTGTAACACACCACCAGTATGGGTGTAACACCACCAGTATGGGTGTAACACACCACCAGTATGGGTGTAACACCAGTATGGGTGTAACACCAGTATGGGTGTAACACACCACCAGTATGGGTGTAACACACACCAGTATGGGTGTAACACACACCAGGGGTGTAACACCACCAGTATGGGTGTAACACACCACCAGTATGGGTGTAACACACCACCAGTATGGGTAACACACCACCAGTATGGGTGTAACACACCACCAGTATGGGTGTAACACACCACCAGTATGGGTGTAACACACCACCAGTATGGGTGTAACACACCCAGTATGGGTGTAACACACCACCAGTATGGGTGTAACACACCACCAGTATGGGTGTAACACCACCAGTATGGGTGTAACACACCACCAGTATGGGTGTAACACCCACCAGTATGGGTGTAACACACCACCAGTATGGGTGTAACACACCACCAGTATGGGTGTAACACACCACCAGTATGGGTGTAACACACCACCAGTATGGGTGTAACACCACCAGTATGGGTGTAACACCACCACCAGTATGGGTGTAACACCACCACCAGTATGGGTGTAACACACCACCAGTATGGGTGTAACACACCACCAGTATGGGTGTAACCACCACCAGTATGGGTGTAACACACCACCAGTATGGGTGTAACACACCACCAGTATGGGTGTAACACACCACCAGTATGGGTGTAACACACACCAGTATGGGTGTAACACACCACCAGTATGGGTGTAACACACCACCAGTATGGGTGTAACACACCACCAGTATGGGTGTAACACCCACCAGTATGGGTGTAACACACCACCAGTATGGGTGTAACACCCACCAGTATGGGTGTAACACACCACCAGTATGGGTGTAACACACCACCAGTATGGGTGTAACACACCACCAGTATGGGTGTAACACACCACCAGTATGGGTGTAACACACCACCAGTATGGGTGTAACACCACCAGTATGGGTGTAACACCAGTATGGGTGTAACACCACCAGTATGGGTGTAACACACCAGTATGGGTGTAACACACCACCAGTATGGGTGTAACACACCACCAGTATGGGTGTAACACACCACCAGTATGGGTGTAACACACCACCAGTATGGGTGTAACACCACCAGTATGGGTGTAACACACCACCAGTATGGGTGTAACACCAGTATGGGTGTAACCACCACACACCACCAGTATGGGTGTAACACACCACCAGTATGGGTGTAACACCACCACCAGTATGGGTAACACACCACCAGTATGGGTGTAACACACCACCAGTATGGGTGTAACACCACCAGTATGGGTGTAACACACCACCAGTATGGGTGTAACACACCACCAGTATGGGTGTAACACACCACCAGTATGGGTGTAACACACCACCAGTATGGGTGTAACACACCACCAGTATGGGTGTAACACACCACCAGTATGGGTGTAACACCACCAGTATGGGTGTAACACACCACCAGTATGGGTGTAACACCACCAGTATGGGTGTAACACACTACCAGTATGGGTGTAACACCACCACCAGTATGGGTGTAACACCACCAGTATTGGTGTAACACCACCAGTATGAGTGTAACACCACCAGTATGGGTGTAACACACCACCAGTATGAGTGTAACACACCACCAGTATGGGTGTAACACCACCAGTATGAGTGTAACACACCACCAGTATGGGTGTAACACCACCAGTATGGGTGTAACACACCACCAGTATGGGTGTAACACACCACCAGTATGGGTGTAACACACCACCAGTATGGGTGTAACACACCACCAGTATGGGTGTAACACACCACCAGTATGGGTAACACACCACCAGTAACACACCACCAGTATGGGTGTAACACACCAGTATGGGTGTAACACACCACCAGTATGGGTGTAACACACCACCAGTATGGGTGTAACACACCACCAGTATGGGTGTAACACACCACCAGTATGGGTGTAACACACCACCAGTATGGGTGTAACACACCACCAGTATGGGTGTAACACACCACCAGTATGGGTGTAACACCACCAGTATGGGTGTAACACCTCAAGTATGGGTGTAACACACCACCAGTATGGGTGTAACACACCACCAGTATGGGTGTAACACCACCAGTATGGGTGTAACACACCACCAGTATGGGTGTAACACCACCAGTATGGGTGTAACACACCACCAGTATGGGTGTAACACACCCACCAGTATGGGTGTAACACACCACCAGTAACAACACCCACCAGTATGGGTGTAACACACCACCAGTATGGGTGTAACACCAGTATGGGTGTAACACACCACCAGTATGGGTGTAACACCACCAGCAGTATGGGTGTAACACCACCACCAGTATGAGTGTAACACACCACCAGTATGGGTGTAACACACCACCAGTATGAGTGTAACACACCACCAGTATGGGTGTAACACACCACCAGTATGGGTGTAACACCACCAGTATGGGTGTAACACACCACCAGTATGGGTGTAACACACCACCAGTATGGGTGTAACACACCACCAGTATGAGTGTAACACACCACCAGTATGGGTGTAACACACCACCAGTATGGGTGTAACACCAGTATGGGTGTAACACACCACCAGTATGGGTGTAACACACCACACCCACCAGTATGGGTGTAACACACCACCAGTATGGGTGTAACACCACCAGTATGGGTGTAACACCACCAGTATGAGTGTAACACACCACCAGTATGGGTGTAACACACCACCAGTATGGGTGTAACACCACCAGTATGGGTGTAACACACCACCAGTATGGGTGTAACACACCACCAGTATGGGTGTAACACCATCAGTATGATTGTAACACCACCACCAGTGTGGGTGTAACACACCACCAATATGGGTGTAACACCACCAGTATGTGTGTAACACACCACCAGTATGGGTGTAACACCATCAGTATGAGTGTAACACCACCACCAGTGTGGGTGTAATACACCACCAATATGGGTGTAACACCACCAGTATGGGTGTAACACACCACCAGTATGGGTGTAACACACCAGTATGGGTGTAACACACCACCAGTATGGGTGTAACACACCAGTATGGGTGTAACCACCAGTATGGGTGTAACACACCACCAGTATGGGTGTAACACCACCACCAGTATGGGTGTAACACACCACCAGTATGGGTGTAACACACCACCAGTATGGGTGTAACACCACCAGTACCAGTATGGGTGTAACACACCACCAGTATGGGTGTAACACACCACCAGTATGGGTGTAACACCCACCAGTATGGGTGTAACACACCACCAGTATGGGTGTAACACCACCAGTATGGGTGTAACACACCAGTATGGGTGTAACACACCACCAGTATGGGTGTAACACACCACCAGTATGGGTGTAACACACCACCAGTATGGGTGTAACACCAGTATGGGTGTAACCACCAGTATGGGTGTAACACCACCAGTATGGGTGTAACACCACCAGTATTAGTGTAACACACCACCAGTATGGGTGTAACACCACCAGTATGGGTGTAACACCACCACACACCAGTATGGTATGTGTAACACACCACCAGTGTGGGTGTAACACACCACCAGTATGGGTGTAACACCACCAGTATGGGTGTAACACCACCAGTATGGGTGTAACACACCACCAGTATGGGTGTAACACACCACCAGTATGGGTGTAACACACCACCAGTATGGGTGTAACACCACCAGTATGGGTGTAACACCACAAGTATGGGTGTAACACACCACCAGTATGGGTGTAACACACCACCAGTATGGGTGTAAACACACCACCAGTATGGGTGTAACACACCACCAGTATGGGTGTAACACCACCAGTATGGGTGTAACACCACCAGTATGGGTGTAACACACCACACACCACCAGTATGGGTGTAACACACCACCACACACCAGTATGGGTGTAACACCACCACCAGTATGGGTGTAACACACCACCAGTATGGGTGTAACACACCACCAGTATGGGTGTAACACACCACCAGTATGGGTGTAACACACCACCAGTATGGGTGTAACACCCACCAGTATGGGTGTAACACCACCAGTATGGGTGTAACACCCACCAGTAAACACACCACCAGTATGGGTGTAACACACCACCAGTATGGGTGTAACACACCACCAGTATGGGTGTAACACCACCACCAGTATGGGTGTAACACCACCACCCACCAGTATGGGTGTAACACCACCACCACCACCAGTATGGGTGTAACACACCACCAGTATGGGTGTAACACCACCAGTATGGGTGTAACACCACCAGTATGGGTGTAACACCACCACCAGTATGGGTGTAACACCACCAGTATGGGTGTAACACCCACCAGTATGGGTGTAACACACCACCAGTATGGGTGTAACACACCACCAGTATGGGTGTAACACACCACCAGTATGGGTGTAACACCACCACCAGTATGGGTGTAACACACCACCAGTATGGGTGTAACACCACCAGTATGGGTGTAACCAGTATGGGTGTAACACACCACCAGTATGGGTGTAACACCACCACCTGTATGGGTGTAACACCACCAGTATGGGTGTAACACACCACCAGTATGGGTGTAACACACCACCAGTATGGGTGTAACACACCACCAGTATGGGTGTAACACACCACCAGTATGGGTGTAACACCACCAGTATGGGTGTAACACACCACCAGTATGGGTGTAACACACCACCAGTATGGGTGTAACACACCACCAGTATGGGTGTAACACCACCACCAGTATGGGTGTAACACACCACCAGTATGGGTGTAACACCACCACCAGTATGGGTGTAACACCACCAGTATGGGTGTAACCACCACCAGTATGGGTGTAACACACCACCAGTATGGATGTAACACACCACCAGTATGGGTGTAACACCACCACCAGTATAGGTGTAACACACCACCAGTATGGGTGTAACACACCACCAGTATGGGTGTAACACCACCACCAGTATGGGTGTAACACACCACCAGTATGGGTGTAACACCACCACCACCAGTATGGGTGTAACACCCACCAGTATGGGTGTAACACACCACCAGTATGGGTGTAACACACCACCAGTATGGGTGTAACACACCACCAGTATGGGTGTAACACACCACCAGTATGGGTGTAACACCACCAGTATGGGTGTAACACCCAGTATGGGTGTAACACACCACCATATGGGTGTAACACCACCACCACCAGTATGGGTGTAACACACCACCAGTATGGGTGTAACACCACCAGTATGGGTGTAACAGTATGGGTGTAACACACCACCAGTATGGGTGTAACACACCACCACCACCAGTATGGGTGTAACACACCACCAGTATGGGTGTAACACACCACCAGTATGGGTGTAACACACCACCAGTATGGGTGTAACCACCACCAGTATGGGTGTAACACCACCAGTATGGGTGTAACACACCACCAGTATGGGTGTAACACACCACGAGTATGGGTGTAACACACCACCAGTATGGGTGTAACACCACCAGTATTAGTGTAACACACCACCAGTATGGGTGTAACACCACCAGTATGGGTGTAACACCCCACGAGTATGGGTGTAACACACCACCAGTATGGGTGTAACACCACCAGTATTAGTGTAACACACCACCAGTATGGGTGTAACACCAGTATGGGTGTAACCACCCAGTATGGGTGTAACACACCACCAGTATGGGTGTAACACGCCACCAGTATGGGTGTAACACACCACCAGTATGGGTGTAACACCACCAGTATGGGTGTAACACCACCAGTATGGGTGTAACACCACCAGTATGGGTGTAACACCACCAGTATGGGTGTAACACACCACCAGTATGGGTGTAACACACCACCAGTATGGGTGTAACACACCACCAGTATGGGTGTAACACACCACCAGTATGGGTGTAACACACCACCAGTATGGGTGTAACACACCACCAGTATGGGTGTAACACACCACCAGTATGGGTGTAACACCACCAGTATGGGTGTAACACACCAGTATGGGTGTAACACACCACCAGTATGGGTGTAACACACCACCAGTATGGGTGTAACACCACCAGTATGGGTGTAACACCCACCAGTATGGGTGTAACCACCACCAGTATGGGTGTAACACACCACCAGTATGGGTGTAACACACCACCAGTATGGGTGTAACACCCACCAGTATGGGTGTAACACCAGTATGGGTGTAACACCACCAGTATGGGTGTAACACCACCAGTATGGGTGTAACACACCACCAGTATGGGTGTATGGGTGTAACACCCACCAGTATGGGTGTAACACACCACCAGTATGGGTGTAACACACCACCAGTATGGGTTAACACACCACCAATATGGGTGTAACACCACCAGTATGGGTGTAACACACCACCAGTATGGGTGTAACACCACCAGTATGGGTGTAACACACCACCAGTATGGGTGTAACACACCACCAGTATGGGTGTAACACCACCAGTATGGGTGTAACACACCACCAGTATGGGTGTAACACACCACCAGTATGGGTGTAACACACCACCAGTATGGGTGTAACACCACCAGTATGGGTGTAACACACCACCAGTATGGGTGTAACACACCACCAGTATGGGTGTAACACACCACCAGTATGGGTGTAACACACCACCAGTATGGGTGTAACACACCACCAGTATGGGTGTAACACACCACCAGTATGGGTGTAACACCCACCAGTATGGGTGTAACACCACCAGTACACCACCAGTATGGTGTAACACCACCACCAGTATGGGTGTAACACACCACCAGTATGGGTGTAACACACCAGTATGGGTATGGGTGTAACACACCACCAGTATGGGTGTAACACACCACCAGTATGGGTGTAACACACCACCAGTATGGGTGTAACCACCACCAGTATGGGTGTAACACACCACCAGTATGGGTGTAACACCACCAGTATGGGTGTAACACACCACCAGTATGGGTGTAACACACCACCAGTATGGGTGTAACACCATCAGTATGAGTGTAACACCACCACCAGTGTGGGTGTAATACACCACCAATATGGGTGTAACACCACCAGTATGGGTGTAACACACCACCAGTATGGGTGTAACACACCACCAGTATGGTGTAACACACCACCAGTATGGGTGTAACACCACCAGTATGGGTGTAACACCAGTATGGGTGTAACACACCACCAGTATGGGTGTAACCACCACCAGTATGGGTGTAACACCCACCAGTATGGGTGTAACACACCACCAGTATGGGTGTAACACACCACCAGTATGGGTGTAACACCACCAGTATGGGTGTAACACACCACCAGTATGGGTGTAACACACCACCAGTATGGGTGTAACACACCACCAGTATGGGTGTAACACACCACCAGTATGGGTGTAACACCACCAGTATGGGTGTAACACACCAGTATGGGTGTAACACCACCAGTATGGGTGTAACACACCACCAGTATGGGTGTAACACCACCAGTATGGGTGTACACCAGTATGGGTGTAACCCACCAGTATGGGTGTAACACACCACCAGTATGGGTGTAACACCACCAGTATGGGTGTAACACCAGTATGGGTGTAACACACCACCAGTATGGGTGTAACACACCACCAGTATGGGTGTAACACCCACCAGTATGGGTGTAACACACCACCAGTATGGGTGTAACACCACCACCAGTATGGGTAACACACCACCAGTATGGGTGTAACACACCACCAGTATGGGTGTAACACCACCACCAGTATGGGTGTAACACACCACCAGTATGGGTGTAACACACACCAGTATGGTGTAACACACCACCAGTATGGGTGTAACACACCACCAGTATGGGTGTAACACACCACCAGTATGGGTGTAACACACCACCAGTATGGGTGTAACACCACCAGTATGGGTGTAACACACCAGTATGGGTGTAACACACCACCCAGTATGGGTGTAACACACCACCAGTATGGTGTAACACACCACCAGTATGGGTGTAACACCACCAGTATGGGTGTAACACACCACCAGTATGGGTGTAACACACCACCAGTATGGGTGTAACACCACCAGTATGGGTGTAACACCACCACCAGTATGGGTGTAACACCACACACCAGTATGGGTGTAACACACCACCACCAGTATGGGTGTAACACACCACCAGTATGGGTGTAACACACCATTGTATGGGTGTAACACACCACCAGTATGGGTGTAACACACCACCAGTATGGGTGTAACACACCACCAGTATGGGTGTAACACACCACCAGTATGGGTGTAACACACCACCAGTATGGGTGTAACACACCACCAGTATGGGTGTAACACCACCAGTATGGGTGTAACACCACCAGTATGGGTGTAACACCACCAGTATGGGTGTAACACACCACCAGTATGGGTGTAACACCACCAGTATGGGTGTAACACCACCAGTATGGGTGTAACACCACCAGTATGGGTGTAACACACCACCAGTATGGGTGTAACACACCACCAGTATGGGTGTAACACACCACCAGTATGGGTGTAACACACCACCAGTATGGGTGTAACACACCACCAGTATGGGTGTAACACCCACCAGTATGGGTGTAACACACCACCAGTATGGGTGTAACACACCACCAGTATGGTATGGGTGTAATACACCACCAGTATGGGTGTAACACACCACCAGTATGGGTGTAACACACCACCAGTATGGGTGTAACACCACCAGTATGGGTGTAACACACCACCAGTATGGGTGTAACACCATCAGTATGGGTGTAACACCACCAGTATGGGTGTAACACACCACCAGTATGGGTGTAACACACCACCAGTATGGGTGTAACACACCACCAGTATGGGTGTAACACACCACCAGTATGGGTGTAACACCACCAGTATGGGTGTAACCAGTATGGGTGTAACACCAGTATGGGTGTAACACACCACCAGTATGGGTGTAACACCCAGTATGGGTGTAACACCACCAGTATGGGTGTAACACACCACCAGTATGGGTGTAACACACCACCAGTATGGGTGTAACACACCACCAGTATGGGTGTAACACCACCACCAGTATGGGTGTAACACACCACCAGTATGGGTGTAACACACCACCAGTATGGGTGTAACACACCACCAGTATGGGTGTAACACACCACCAGTATGGGTGTAACACCACCACCACCACCAGTATGGGTGTAACACACCACCAGTATGGGTGTAACCACCACCAGTATGGGTGTAACACCCACCAGTATGGGTGTAACACCACCACCAGTATGGGTGTAACACACCACCAGTATGGGTGTAACACACCACCAGTATGGGTGTAACACCCACCAGTATGGGTGTAACACACCACCAGTATGGGTGTAACACCACCAGTATGGGTGTAACACACCACCAGTATGGGTGTAACACCACCAGTATGGGTGTAACACACCAGTATGGGTGTAACACAGTATGGGTGTAACACACCACCAGTATGGGTGTAACACCACCAGTATGGGTGTAACACCACCAGTATGGGTGTAACACACCACCACCAGTATGGGTGTAACACACCACCAGTATGGGTGTAACACACCACCAGTATGGGTGTAACACCACCAGTATGGGTGTAACACACCACCAGTATGGGTGTAACACACCACCAGTATGGGTGTAACACCACCAGTATGGGTGTAACACACCACCAGTATGGGTGTAACACACCAGTATGGGTGTAACACACCACCAGTATGGGTGTAACACACCACCAGTATGGGTGTAACACACCACCAGTATGGGTGTAACACACCACCAGTATGGGTGTAACACCCACCAGTATGGGTGTAACACCCAGTATGGGTGTAACACCAGTATGGGTGTAACACACCACCAGTATGGGTGTAACACACCACCACCAGTATGGGTGTAACACACCACCAGTATGGGTGTAACACCACCACCAGTATGGGTGTAACACACCACCAGTATGGGTGTAACACCACCAGTATGGGTGTAACCAGTATGGGTGTAACACACCACCAGTATGGGTGTAACACCACCAGTATGGGTGTAACACACCACCAGTATGGGTGTAACACACCACCAGTATGGGTGTAACACACCACCAGTATGGGTGTAACACACCACCAGTATGGGTGTAACACCACCAGTATGGGTGTAACACCCACCAGTATGGGTGTAACACACCACCAGTATGGGTGTAACACACCACCAGTATGGGTGTAACACCCACCAGTATGGGTGTAACACCACACCAGTATGGGTGTAACACACCACCAGTATGGGTGTAACACACCACCAGTATGGGTGTAACACACCACCAGTATGGGTGTAACACACCACCAGTATGGGTGTAACACCACCAGTATGGGTGTAACACCCACCAGTATGGGTGTAACACCACCAGTATGGGTGTAACACACCACCAGTATGGGTGTAACACACCACCAGTATGGGTGTAACACACCACCAGTATGGGTGTAACACACCACCAGTATGGGTGTAACACACCACCAGTATGGGTGTAACACCACCAGTACCAGTATGGGTGTAACACACCACCAGTATGGGTGTAACACACCACCAGTATGGGTGTAACACACCACCAGTATGGGTGTAACACACCACCAGTATGGGTGTAACACACCACCAGTATGGGTGTAACACCACCAGTATGGGTGTAACACACCACCACCAGTATGGGTGTAACACCCACCAGTATGGGTGTAACACACCACCAGTATGGGTGTAACACACCACCAGTATGGGTGTAACACCACCAGTATGGGTG
Organism: Procambarus clarkii; assembly: GCF_020424385.1. NCBI lineage: Eukaryota > Metazoa > Arthropoda > Malacostraca > Decapoda > Cambaridae > Procambarus > Procambarus clarkii. The sequence goes on along the minus strand of NW_025566036.1, from coordinate 39,106 downwards.
TAACACACCAGTATGGGTGTAACACCACCAGTATGGGTGTAACACACACCAGTATGGGTGTAACACACCAGTATGGGTGTAACACACCAGTATGGGTGTAACACACCACCAGTATGGGTGTAACACCCACCAGTATGGGTGTAACACCCACCAGTATGGGTGTAACACCCACCAGTATGGGTGTAACACACCACCAGTATGGGTGTAACACCCACCAGTATGGGTGTAACACACCACCAGTATGGGTGTAACACCACCAGTATGGGTGTAACACCCACCAGTATGGGTGTAACACCACCAGTATGGGTGTAACACACCAGTATGGGTGTAACACCACCACCAGTATGGGTGTAACACACCCAGTATGGGTGTAACACCCACCAGTATGGGTGTAACACCCACCAGTATGGGTGTAACACACCACCAGTATGGGTGTAACACACCACCAGTATGGGTGTAACACCACCACACACCAGTATGGGTGTAACACCACCAGTATGGGTGTATGGGTGTAACACCACCAGTATGGGTGTAACACCACCAGTATGGGTGTAACCACCAGTATGGGTGTAACACCACCAGTATGGGTGTAACACACCACCAGTATGGGTGTAACACACCACCAGTATGGGTGTAACACACCAGTATGGGTGTAACACCACCAGTATGGGTGTAACACCACCAGTATGAGTGTAACACCACCACCAGTATGGGTGTAACACCACCACCAGTATGGGTGTAACACCACCAGTATGGGTGTAACACACCACCAGTATGGGTGTAACACACAACCAGTATGGGTGTAACACCACCAGTATGGGTGTATCACCACCACCAGTATGGGTGTAACACACCACCACCAGTATGGGTGTAACACCACCAGTATGGGTGTAACACCACCAGTATGGGTGTAACACACCACCAGTATGGGTGTAACACCACCAGTATGGGTGTATCACCACCACCAGTATGGGTGTAACACACACCAGTATGGGTGTAACACCACCAGTATGGGTGTAACACACCACCAGTATGGGTGTAACACCACCAGTATGGGTGTAACACAGTATGGGTGTAACACACCACCAGTATGGGCGCAACACCCCCCGCCTGGGTGTAACACCACCAGTATGGGTGTAACACCACCAGTATGGGTGTAACACCACCAGTATGGGTGTAACACCACCAGTATGGGTGTAACACACCACCAGTATGGGTGTAACACACCACCAGTATGGGTGTAACACACCACCAGTATGGGTGTAACACACCACCAGTATGGGTGTAACACCACCAGTATGGGTGTAACACACCACCAGTATGGGTGTAACACCACCAGTATGGGTGTAACACCACCAGTATGGGTGTAACACCACCACCAGTATGGGTGTAACACCATTACCAGTATGGGTGTAACACCACCACCTGTATGGGTGTAACACCACCACCAGTATGAGTGTAACACACCACCAGTATGGGTGTAACACACCACCAGTATGAGTGTAACACACCACCAGTATGGGTGTAACACACCACCAGTATGGGTGTAACACCACCAGTATGGGTGTAACCACCAGTATGGGTGTAACACACCACCAGTATGGGTGTAACACACCACCAGTATGGGTGTAACACACCACCAGTATGGGTGTAACACACCACCAGTATGGGTGTAACACACCACCAGTATGGGTGTAACACACCACCAGTATGGGTGTAACACACCACCAGTATGGGTGTAACACACCACCAGTATGGGTGTAACACACCACCAGTATGGGTGTAACACACCACCAGTATGGGTGTAACACACCACCAGTATGGGTGTAACACACCACCAGTATGGGTGTAACACCACCAGTATGGGTGTAACACACCACCAGTATGGGTGTAACACCACCAGTATGGGTGTAACACACCACCAGTATGGGTGTAACACACCACCAGTATGGGTGTAACACACCACCAGTATGGGTGTAACACACCACCAGTATGGGTGTAACACACCACCAGTATGGGTGTAACACACACCAGTATGGGTGTAACACACCACCAGTATGGGTGTAACACACCACCAGTATGGGTGTAACACACACCACCAGTATGGGTGTAACACCCCACCAGTATGGGTGTAACACCACCACCAGTATGGGTGTAACACACCACCAGTATGGTGTAACACACCACCAGTATGGGTGTAACACCACCAGTATGGGTGTAACACCACCAGTATGGGTGTAACACACCAGTATGGGTGTAACACCACCAGTATGGGTGTAACACCACCAGTATGGGTGTAACACACCACCAGTATGGGTGTAACACCTCCAGTATGGGTGTAACACCTCCAGTATGGGTGTAACACCACCAGTATGGGTGTAACACCACCAGTATGGGTGTAACACCACCAGTATGGGTGTAACACCACCAGTATGGGTGTAACACACCACCAGTATGGGTGTAACACACCACCAGTATGGGTGTAACACCACCAGTATGGGTGTAACACCACCACCAGTATGGGTGTAACACACCACCAGTATGGGTGTAACACCACCACCAGTATGGGTGTAACACACCACCAGTATGGGTGTAACACCCACCAGTATGGGTGTAACACCACCAGTATGGGTGTAACACCCCACCAGTATGGGTTCAGTAATCCAGCTTCCCGGTTATCTTGAGATTCTTGAGATGATTTCGGGGCTTTAGTGTCCCCGCGGCCCGGTCCATGACTAGGCCTCCACCCCCAGAAAGCAGCCCGTGACAGCTGACTAACACCCAGTTACCTATTTTACTGCTAGGTAACAGGGGCATAGGGTGAAAGAAACTCTGCCCATTGTTTCTCGCCGGCGCCCGGGATCGAACTCGGGACCACTGGATCACAAGTCCAGTGTGCTGTCCGCTCGGCCGACCGGCTCCCGTACAAGGTGTGCCACCAGACTGGTCCCGGTACTACAAGGTGTGCCACCAGACTGGTCCCGGTACTACAAGGTGTGCCACCAGACTGGTCCCGGTACTACAAGGTGTGCCACCAGACTGGTCCCGGTACTACAAGGTGTGCCACCAGACTGGTCCCGGTACTACAAGGTGTGCCACCAGACTGGTCCCGGTACTACAAGGTGTGCCACCAGACTGGTCCCGGTACTACAAGGTGTGCCACCAGACTGGTCCCGGTACTACAAGGTACTACAAGGTGTGCCACCAGACTGGTCCCAGTACTACAAGGTGTGCCACCAGACTGGTCCCGGTACTACAAGCTGTGCCACCAGACTGGTCCCGGTACTACAAGGTGTGCCACCAGACTGGTCCCGGTACTACAAGGTGTGCCACCAGACTGGTCCCGGTACTACAAGGTGTGCCACCAGACTGGTCCCGGTACTACAAGGTGTGCCACCAGACTGGTCCCGGTACTACAAGGTGTGCCACCAGACTGGTCCCGGTACTACAAGGTGCGCCACCAGACTGGTCCCGGTACTACAAGGTGTGCCACTAGACTTGTCCCGGTACTACAAGGTGTGCCACCAGACTGGTCCCGGTACTACAAGGTGTGCCACCAGACTGGTCCCAGTACTACAAGGTGTGCCACCAGACTGGTCCCGGTACTACAAGGAGTGCCACCAGACTGGTCCCGGTACTACAAGGTGTGCCACCAGACTGGTCCCGGTACTACAAGGTGTGCCACCAGACTGGTCCCGGTACTACAAGGTGTGCCACCAGACTTGTCCCGGTACTACAAGGTGTGCCACCAGACTGGTCCCGGTACTACAAGGTGTGCCACCAGACTGGTCCCGGTACTACAAGGTGTGCCACCAGACTGGTCCCGGTACTACAAGGTGTGCCACCAGACTGGTCCGGGTACTACAAGGTGTAAGTTACATGGAAAGGTGCATTGAACCTCACGTTGCATGAAGACACAAGATTATAGGATCTGCTATTATGACATACTAAACTCTCTAGGGAACTGACAGGGTAAATAAAGATAGGCCATTTAGCACGGGTGGTGCCCAACCACTTGAGCTTGACGGTAGAGCGACGGTCTCGCTTCATGCAGGTCGGTGTTCAATCCCCGTCCGTCGAAGTGGTTAGGCATCATTCCTTTCCTCCTGTCCCATCCCAAATCCTTTTCCTGACCCGTACCAAGTTATATATAGTCGTAATGGCTTGGTGCATTCTCCTGATAATTCCTTCCCCTAGCACGGGTGGCACATGCACATGGGGGACACAGGTGGCACACGCACCAAGGGACACGGGTGACACACGCACCAAGGGACACGGGTGGCACACGCACAAGGGGACACGGGTGACACACGCACCAAGGGACACGGGTGACACACGCACCAAGGGACACGGGTGGCACATGCACAAGGGGACACGGGTGACACACGCACCAGGGGGACACGGGTGACACACGCACCAGGGGGACACGGGTGACACACGCACCAGTGGACACGGGTGACACACGCACCAGGGGGACACGGGTGACACACGCTCCAGGGGACACGGGTGACACACGCACCAGGGGACACGGGTGACACACGCACCAGGGGACACGGGTGACACACGCACTAGGGGACACGGGTGACACACGCACCAGGGGACACAGGTGACACGCGCACCAGGGGACACGGGTGACACACGCACCAGGGGACACGGGTGACACACGCACCAGGGGACACGGGTGACACACGCATCAGGGGGACACGGGTGACACACGCACCAGGGGACACGGGTGACACACGCACCAGGGGACACGGGTGACACACGCACCAGGGGACACGGGTGACACACGCACCAGGGGACACGGGTGACACACGCACCAGGGGACACGGGTGACACACGCACCAGGGGACACGGGTGACACACGCACCAGGGGACACGGGTGACACACGCACCAGGGGACACGGGTGACACACGCACCAGGGGACACGGGTGACACACGCACCAGGGGACACGGGTGACACACGCACCAGGGGACACGGGTGACACACGCACCAGGGGACACGGGTGACACACGCACCAGGGGACACAGGTGACACGCGCACCAGGGGACACGGGTGACACACGCACCAGGGGACACAGGTGACACACGCACCAGGGGGACACGGGTGACACACGCACCAGGGGACACAGGTGACACACGCACCAGGGGGACACGGGTGACACACGCACCAGGGGACACGGGTGACACACGCACCAGGGGACACGGGTGACACACGCACCAAGGAACACGGGTGACACACGCACCAGGGGACACGGGTGACACACGCACCAGGGGACACGGGTGACACACGCACCAGGGGACACGGGTGACACGCGCACAAGGGGACACGGGTGGCACACGCACCAGGGGGACACGGGTGACACGCGCACCAGGGGACACGGGTGACACGCGCACCAGGGTACACGGGTGACACGCGCACCTGGGGACACGGGTGACACGCGCATCAGGGGACACGGGTGACACGCGCACAAGGGGACACGGGTGACACACGCACCAAGGGACACGGGTGACACACGCACCAAGGGACACGGGTGACACGCGCACAAGGGGACACGGGTGGAAACTGAGGTCCCAAATGGACCACAGAGGCATTAGGACATTTTTTCCGTGTCATAATATTTAACACATGGAATGTGTTAGGAAGTGATGTGGTGGAGGCTGACTCCATACACAGTGTCAAATGTATATATGATGGAGCCCAACTGGATGAGGAACCTGTTGATCAAGAGCTGAGAAGTGAGACCAAAGAGCCGGAGATCAGCCCCCCCCCCCCCACAAGCACAATTAGGTTAATACAACTTGCTGAGTACTGTAATGTGCTTATATTGTAACCTGCAGTTATATATGCCTGTATTAGAAGACACTGTATTGTGCCTGCAACCCTCGATTATATACAGGCTTTACAAGACGATGTAATGTGCACGTTTTACATGCCGTAATTATATACATCAATGAAGAAGCCACTGTAATGAGTGTATTTCAAGCTACCGAGAAAGTACTTCTGAACTGCATGTTAATAAAAGTGTTGATGACTCGAGACAGAATAAAAGGTTAAACAATGACGTTCTTACTTACCTTTTATGGAACATTTGCAGCGAAATGTTGGGTGAAAATTACAGAGGAGAAAATTAACCGGCCGATCAATAGCTCATTACCATGATAATGGGGCCATTAGGAGCAAGATATGCAGACAGCGTCCCGTCTCATGTTCACCTGTGGTAATGACTTGACAACTGGGGACCAATAAAGGCGAACAAGTGAAGCAGGTCTCGAGAAGAGACCCGTCAAGGCCACATCTTGACTCAAAACTTCTTTACTCACAATATAAATTTTATTCCCCCAAAGTTGAGCATGAAAAACTGAATACAGATTAGATCCACCTGCTGATGGGCCTCGTGCTCCCTCTCACCACTCCTCAAGCTTAATCTTATAATTGTCTTGTACTTTTTTAATACACACACACACATACACGCACACACAGAACCTAAGGGGAATTTATTAGGGAATTTATTTATTTATTAAATTTAGGTCCCCTAATTTAGGGGACCTAAATCACGGAGAGATAGATTGGGAAACGAGGAATCCCCATGGCGGGGAGGAGACCTAGGGAGCGAAGCTGATAGACGTTATTGACAGGAATTTCCTAACACAGCATGTGAAAGAAGATACTAGGGAAAGAGGAGGGGATACGCCCAACCTATTAGATCTCATTTTCACCCAGAATGTAGAAGACATCGAGCAGTTGGAACATGAAATACCACTAGGAGCTAGTGACCATTGTGTCCTAGTCTTTGACTACATGATGGAGCTTAAAATTGTGACCAAAGGACAAGAGGTCCGGGAAAGGAGACTTGATTACAGAAAAGGGGACTACAGAAGGATAAGGGACTACCTGGGAGAAGTGCAGTGGGAGGAAGAACTTAGAGGAAAAACAGTGCAAGGTATGATGAACCAAGTCATATTGAAATGCAAGGAGGCTGAAGAGAGATTTATTCCAACAATAAAGGAAAAAAGCAGGAGGGAATATAATAACCCATGGTTTAATAGACAGTGTCAGGAAGCAAAGGTGAGAAGCAGGAGGGAGTGGAGGAAGTACAGAAGACAAAGGACAGAGGACAACAGGATTAGATGTAACAGAGCTAGGAATGATTACATTAACATAAGACGAGTGTCGGAAAGAAATTATGAGAATGATATTGCAGTCAAAGCGAAAAAGCAACCTAAATTACTACATAGCCATATAAGAAGGAAGATGTCGGTAAATGACCAAGTGACAAGACTGAAGAAAACAGAAGGGGCATATACAGAAAGCGACAAGGAAATCTGCGAGGTACTGAATGCAAAATTCCATGGAGTGTTCACAACCGAGCCTGAGCAGCTCCCATTGTTAGAAGAGATTACCCAAGATGAAAGACTATCAGATATAGAGGTGACAGCAGAGGATGTAATGAAACAGTTGACAGCACTGGATGCAAATAAAGCTGTTTGACCAGACAAAGTATCACCGTGGATACTTAAAGAGGCAGCGCAGGCTCTCAGCGTGCCTCTGGCAATGATCTTTAATGAGTCACTTATGTCGGGAGAATTGCCCAGTTGCTGGAAGGAGGCAAATGTCGTACCGATTTTCAAAAAGGGTGATAGGGAGGAGGCACTTAACTACAGACCCGTATCACTGACAAGCATCCCCTGTAAAATACTTGAAAGAATAATTAGGCTAAGACTTGTTGAGCACCTGGAGAGCATTGGGTTTGTAAACAAGCACCAACATGGGTTCTGGACAGGGAAATCATGCCTAACAAACCTTTTAGAATTCTATGATAAAGTAACAAGGATAAGGCAGGACAGAGAAGGCTGGGCAGACTGCATATTTCTTGACTGCCAAAAGGCCTTTGATAAAGTACAGCACATGAGACTGCTATACAAACTTGAGAGGCAGGCAGGAGTAAGCGGAAAGGCCCTAGTATGGGTGAAGAACTACCTAACAGAAAGGAGCCAGAGGGTAATGGTAAGGGGCAAGAAGTCGGACTGGCGAACAGTAACAAGTGGAGTACCTCAAGGATCGGTGCTGGGACCAATCCTCTTTCTAATTTACGTAAATGATATGTTTACAGGAGTGGAATCATACATGTCAATGTTTGCGGATGACGCAAAATTAATGAGAAGAGTTGTGACAGACGAGGATTGTAGGATCCTCCAAGAGGACTTAAACAGGCTGCAGAGATGGTCAGGGAAATGGCTACTGGAGTTTAACACCAGTAAATGTAAAGTTATGGAAATGGGATCAGGTGACAGGAGACCAAAGGGACAGTACACAATGAAGGGAAACAGCCTACCTGTAACGATTCGAGAAAGAGACCTGGGAGTGGATGTGACACCTAATCTAACTCCTGAGGCACATATAAATAGGATAACGACAGCAGCGTACTCTACACTGGCGAAAATTAGAACTTCATTCAGAAACCTAAATGAGGAGGCTTTTAGGGCGCTTTACACTGCCTACGTGAGACCCGCCTTAGAGTATGCCGCGCCATCATGGAGCCCCCACCTGAAGAAACACATAAAGAAACTGGAGAAGGTTCAGAGGTTTGCGACGAGGCTTGTCCCAGAGTTACGAGGGATGGGATATGAAGAGCGGCTGAAGGAACTGAACCTTACGACACTAGAGAAAAGAAGGGAGAGAGGAGATATGATAGGGACATATAAAATACTCAGGGGAATTGACAAAGTGGAAATAGATGAAATGTTCACACGTAATAATAACAGAACGAGGGGACATGGGTGGAAACTGGAAACTCAGATGAGTCACAGAGATGTTAGGAAGTTTTCTTTTAGCGTGAGAGTAGTGGAAAAATGGAATGCACTTGGGGAACAGGTTGTGGAAGCAAATACTATTCATACTTTTAAAACTAGGTATGATAGGGAAATGGGACAGGAGTCATTGCTGTAAACAACCGATAGCTGGAAAGGCGGGATCCAAGGGTCAATGCTCGATCCTGCAAGCACAAATAGGTGAGTACAAATAGGTGCGTACACACACACACACACTCACTTTATATATATATATATATATATATATATATATATATATATATATATATATATATATATATATATATATATATATATATATATATATATATATATATATATATATATATATATATATATATATATATATATATATATATATATATATATATATATATATATATATATATATATATATATATATATATATATATATATATATATATAACTGAAAACTCACACCCCAGAAGTGACTCGAACCCATACTCCCAGGAGCAACGCTACTGGTATGTACAAGACGCCTTAATCCACTTGACCATCACGACCGGACAAAATGAGGTGATAGCCGAGGCTATATGAACCACCCCACCGCCGGCACTCGGATAGTAATCTTGGGCATAGCATTTTACCAAATCACCTCATTCTTTGGGGCACACGTGAGGAACACAAATGCGAACAAGCCTGAATGGTCCCAAGGACAATATGCAACTGAAAACTCACACCCCAGAAGTGACTCAAACCCATGCTCCCAGGAGCAACGCTACTGGTATGTACAAGACGCCTTAATCCACTTGACCATCACGACCGGACAAAATCAGTTGCATATTGTCCTGGGGACCATTCAGGCTTGTTCGCATTTGTGTTCCTCACGTGTGCCCAAAGAATGAGGTGATTTGGTAAAATGCTATGCCTAAGATTACTATCCGAGTGCCGGCGGTGGGGTGGCTCAAATAGCTTCGGCTATCACCTCATTTTGTCCGGTCGTGATGGTCAAGTGGATTAAGGCGTCTTGTACATACCAGTTGCGTTGCTCCTGGGAGTATGGGTTCGAGTCACTTCTGGGGTGTGAGTTTTCAGTTGCATATTGTACTGGGGACCATTCAGGCTTGTTCGCATTTGTGTTCCTCATGTGTGCCCCAAAGAATGAGGTGATTTGGTAAAATGCTATGCCCAAGATTACTATCCGAGTCCCGGCGGTGGGGTGGCTCAAATAGCTTCGGCTATCACCTCATTTTGTCCGGTCGTGATGGTAAAGTGGATTAAGGCGTCTTGTACATACCAGTTGCGTTGCTCCTGGGAGTATGGGTTCGAGTCACTTCTGGGGTGTGAGTTTTCAGTTGCATATTGTCCTGGGGACCATTCAGGCTTGTTCGCATTTGTGTTCCTCACGTGTGCCCCAAAGAATGAGGTGATTTGGTAAAATGCTATGCCCAAGATTACTATCCGAGTGCCGGCGGTGGGGTGGCTCAAATAGCTTCGGCTATCACCTCATTTTGTCCGGTCGTGATGGTCAAGTGGATTAAGGCGTCTTGTACATACCAGTTGCGTTGCTCCTGGGAGTATGGGTTCGAGTCACTTCTGGGGTGTGAGTTTTCAGTTGCATATTGTCCTGGGGACCATTCAGGCTTGTTCGCATTTGTGTTCCTCACGTGTGCCCCAAAGAATGAGGTGATTTGGTAAAATGCTATGCCCAAGATTACTATCCGAGTGCCGGCGGTGGGGTGGCTATAATAGCTTCGGCTATCACCTCATTTTGTCCGGTCGTGATGGTCAAGTGGATTAAGGCGTCTTGTACATACCAGTTGCGTTGCTCCTGGGAGTATGGGTTCGAGTCACTTCTGGGGTGTGAGTTTTCAGTTGCATATTGTCCTGGGGACCATTCAGGCTTGTTCGCATTTGTGTTCCTCACGTGTGCCCCAAAGAATGAGGTGATTTGGTAAAATGCTATGCCCAAGATTACTATCTGAGTGCCGGCGGTGGGGTGGCTCAAATAGCTTCGGCTATCACCTCATTTTGTCCGGTCGTGATGGTCAAGTGGATAAAGGCGTCTTGTACATACCAGTTGCGTTGCTCCTGGGAGTATGGGTTCGAGTCACTTCTGGGGTGTGAGTTTTCAGTTGCATATTGTCCTGGGGACCATTCAGGCTTGTTCGCATTTGTGTTCCTCACGTGTGCCCCAAAGAATGAGGTGATTTGGTAAAATGCTATGCCCAAGATTACTATCCGAGTGCCGGCGGTGGGGTGGCTCAAATAGCTTCGGCTATCACCTCATTTTGTCCGGTCGTGATGGTCAAGTGGATTAAGGCGTCTTGTACATACCAGTTGCGTTGCTCCTAGGAGTATGGGTTCGAGTCACTTCTGGGGTGTGAGTTTTCAGTTGCATATTGTCCTGGGGACCATTCAGGCTTGTTCGCATTTGTGTTCCTCACGTGTGCCCCAAAGAATGAGGTGATTTGGTAAAATGCTATGCCCAAGATTACTATCCGAGTGCCGGCGGTGGGGTGGCTCAAATAGCTTCGGCTATCACCTCATTTTGTCCGGTCGTGATGGTCAAGTGGATTAAGGGGGCATATCATTCTATATCGTTATAAATTAAAAGTTGTTCAATTTGCTTATAAATTTTTTTATGAAATGGTTATAGAAAGGGCTGCAACTGGTCCAAGTTTCCCCATCACACCCTAAACAGAAAAGGAGAAAAAAAATACACAACGTATTATGCAACGAATGTTCAACATTCTCAAATAATCTCAAGGAACACATGTGTCAACTAAAATGTCTACTATGTGCTGTAGAAGCACAAACTCTTGTAATAATTGTAATATGTATGTGCAATATATTTATATTTATTTATTTTTTTTTTTTTTTCTTTTTTTTTTGGCCAATATTTTTTTCTCGTTTGTTATCAAGGGATTTGCATGAAACTTGCACACCTTGCTCAATGGATGCCTATCTGCAAGGGTGCCAATTATGAACGAAATCTGTCGAAGTCAAGCTCAGCTACAGGTGGCCGAACTTGGATCTTTATTTTACTCTGGAAAGTAATTTACCCCTTCAAATTACTTCAGAGCTTTCATTTATTAATCAATTTACATGCAAATTACACCTTATATGTAGCGTTTGTGCTTCTACAGAATCTAGTAGACATTTTAGTCCAAAGTTGCGTTGTCCTGGGAGTTTTATAAAAGTATGGGTTCGAGTTTCTGGGGTGTGAGTTTTCAGTTGCATATTGTCCTGGGGACCATTCAGGCTTGTTCGCATTTGTGTTCCTCACGTGTGCCCCAAAGAATGAGGTGATTTGGTAAAATGCTATGCCCAAAATTACTATCCGAGTGCCGGCGGTGGGGTGGCTGAAATAGCTTCGGCTATCACCTCATTTTGTCCGGTCGTGATGGTCAAGTGGATTAAGGCGTCTTGTACATACCAGTTGCGTTGCTCCTGGGAGTATGGGTTCGAGTCACTTCTGGGGTGTGAGTTTTCAGTTGCATATTGTCCTGGGGACCATTCAGGCTTGTTCGCATTTGTGTTCCTCACGTGTGCCCCAAAGAATGAGGTGATTTGGTAAAATGCTATGCCCAAGATTACTATCCGAGTGCCGGCGGTGGGGTGGCTCAAATAGCTTCGGCTATCACCTCATTTTGTCCGGTCGTGATGGTCAAGTGGATTAAGGCGTCTTGTACATACCAGTTGCGTTGCTCCTGGGAGTATGGGTTCGAGTCACTTCTGGGGTGTGAGTTTTCAGTTGCATATTGTCCTGGGGACCATTCAGGCTTGTTCGCATTTGTGTTCCTCACGTGTGCCCCAAAGAATGAGGTGATTTGGTAAAATGCTATGCCCAAGATTACTATCCGAGTGCCGGCGGTGGGGTGGCTCAAATAGCTTCGGCTATCACCTCATTTTGTCCGGTCGTGATGGTCAAGTGGATTAAGGCGTCTTGTACATACCAGTTGCGTTGCTCCTGGGAGTATGGGTTCGAGTCACTTCTGGGGTGTGAGTTTTCAGTTGCATATTGTCCTGGGGACCATTCAGGCTTGTTCGCATTTGTGTTCCTCACGTGTGCCCCAAAGAATGAGGTGATTTGGTAAAATGCTATGCCCAAGATTACTATCCGAGTGCCGGCGGTGGGGTGGCTCAAATAGCTTCGGCTATCACCTCATTTTGTCCGGTCGTGATGGTCAAGTGGATTAAGGCGTCTTGTACATACCAGTTGCGTTGCTCCTGGGAGTATGGGTTCGAGTCACTTCTGGGGTGTGAGTTTTCAGTTGCATATTGTCCTGGGGACCATTCAGGCTTGTTCGCATTTGTGTTCCTCACGTGTGCCCCAAAGAATGAGGTGATTTGGTAAAATGCTATGCCCAAGATTACTATCCGAGTGCCGGCGGTGGGGTGGCTCAAATAGCTTCGGCTATCACCTCATTTTGTCCGGTCGTGATGGTCAAGTGGATTAAGGCGTCTTGTACATACCAGTTGCGTTGCTCCTGGGAGTATGGGTTCGAGTCACTTCTGGGGTGTGAGTTTTCAGTTGCATATTGTCCTGGGGACCATTCAGGCTTGTTCGCATTTGTGTTCCTCACGTGTGCCCCAAAGAATGAGGTGATTTGGTAAAATGCTATGCCCAAGATTACTATCCGAGTGCCGGCGGTGGGGTGGCTCAAATAGCTTCGGCTATCACCTCATTTTGTCCGGTCGTGATGGTCAAGTGGATTAAGGCGTCTTGTACATACCAGTTGCGTTGCTCCTGGGAGTATGGGTTCGAGTCACTTCTGGGGTGTGAGTTTTCAGTTGCATATTGTCCTGGGGACCATTCAGGCTTGTTCGCATTTGTGTTCCTCACGTGTGCCCCAAAGAATGAGGTGATTTGGTAAAATGCTATGCCCAAGATTACTATCCGAGTGCCGGCGGTGGGGTGGTTCAAATAGCTTCGGCTATCACCTCATTTTGTCCGGTCGTGATGGTCAAGTGGATTAAGGCGTCTTGTACATACCAGTTGCGTTGCTCCTGGGAGTATGGGTTCGAGTCACTTCTGGGGTGTGAGTTTTCAGTTGCATATTGTCCTGGGGACCATTCAGGCTTGTTCGCATTTGTGTTCCTCACGTGTGCCCCAAAGAATGAGGTGATTTGGTAAAATGCTATGCCCAAGATTACTATCCGAGTGCCGGCGGTGGGGTGGTTCAAATAGCTTCGGCTATCACCTCATTTTGTCCGGTCGTGATGGTCAAGTGGATTAAGGCGTCTTGTACATACCAGTTGCGTTGCTCCTGGGAGTATGGGTTCGAGTCACTTCTGGGGTGTGAGTTTTCAGTTGCATATTGTCCTGGGGACCATTCAGGCTTGTTCGCATTTGTGTTCCTCACGTGTGCCCCAAAGAATGAGGTGATTTGGTAAAATGCTATGCCCAAGATTACTATCCGAGTGCCGGCGGTGGGGTGGTTCAAATAGCTTCGGCTATCACCTCATTTTGTCCGGTCGTGATGGTCAAGTGGATTAAGGCGTCTTGTACATACCAGTTGCGTTGCTCCTGGGAGTATGGGTTCGAGTCACTTCTGGGGTGTGAGTTTTCAGTTGCATATTGTCCTGGGGACCATTCAGGCTTGTTCGCATTTGTGTTCCTCACGTGTGCCCCAAAGAATGAGGTGATTTGGTAAAATGCTATGCCCAAGATTACTATCCGAGTGCCGGCGGTGGGGTGGTTCAAATAGCTTCGGCTATCACCTCATTTTGTCCGGTCGTGATGGTCAAGTGGATTAAGGCGTCTTGTACATACCAGTTGCGTTGCTCCTGGGAGTATGGGTTCGAGTCACTTCTGGGGTGTGAGTTTTCAGTTGCATATTGTCCTGGGGACCATTCAGGCTTGTTCGCATTTGTGTTCCTCACGTGTGCCCCAAAGAATGAGGTGATTTGGTAAAATGCTATGCCCAAGATTACTATCCGAGTGCCGGCGGTGGGGTGGTTCAAATAGCTTCGGCTATCACCTCATTTTGTCCGGTCGTGATGGTCAAGTGGATTAAGGCGTCTTGTACATACCAGTTGCGTTGCTCCTGGGAGTATGGGTTCGAGTCACTTCTGGGGTGTGAGTTTTCAGTTGCATATTGTCCTGGGGACCATTCAGGCTTGTTCGCATTTGTGTTCCTCACGTGTGCCCCAAAGAATGAGGTGATTTGGTAAAATGCTATGCCCAAGATTACTATCCGAGTGCCGGCGGTGGGGTGGTTCAAATAGCTTCGGCTATCACCTCATTATGTCCGGTCGTGATGGTCAAGTGGATTAAGGCGTCTTGTACATACCAGTTGCGTTGCTCCTGGGAGTATGGGTTCGAGTCACTTCTGGGGTGTGAGTTTTCAGTTGCATATTGTCCTGGGGACCATTCAGGCTTGTTCGCATTTGTGTTCCTCACGTGTGCCCCAAAGAATGAGGTGATTTGGTAAAATGCTATGCCCAAGATTACTATCCGAGTGCCGGCGGTGGGGTGGTTCAAATAGCTTCGGCTATCACCTCATTTTGTCCGGTCGTGATGGTCAAGTGGATTAAGGCGTCTTGTACATACCAGTTGCGTTGCTCCTGGGAGTATGGGTTCGAGTCACTTCTGGGGTGTGAGTTTTCAGTTGCATATTGTCCTGGGGACCATTCAGGCTTGTTCGCATTTGTGTTCCTCACGTGTGCCCCAAAGAATGAGGTGATTTGGTAAAATGCTATGCCCAAGATTACTATCCGAGTGCCGGCGGTGGGGTGGTTCAAATAGCTTCGGCTATCACCTCATTTTGTCCGGTCGTGATGGTCAAGTGGATTAAGGCGTCTTGTACATACCAGTTGCGTTGCTCCTGGGAGTATGGGTTCGAGTCACTTCTGGGGTGTGAGTTTTCAGTTGCATATTGTCCTGGGGACCATTCAGGCTTGTTCGCATTTGTGTTCCTCACGTGTGCCCCAAAGAATGAGGTGATTTGGTAAAATGCTATGCCCAAGATTACTATCCGAGTGCCGGCGGTGGGGTGGTTCAAATAGCTTCGGCTATCACCTCATTTTGTCCGGTCGTGATGGTCAAGTGGATTAAGGCGTCTTGTACATACCAGTTGCGTTGCTCCTGGGAGTATGGGTTCGAGTCACTTCTGGGGTGTGAGTTTTCAGTTGCATATTGTCCTGGGGACCATTCAGGCTTGTTCGCATTTGTGTTCCTCACGTGTGCCCCAAAGAATGCAGGTGACACCTTGCTCAAAATGCCTATGCAAGGGTGCCAATTATGATCTGTGCCGGCGTCAAGGTGGTTACAATAGCCGGCTTGGATCTCATTATTTTACGTGATGGTCAAGTGGATTAAGGCGTCAAATTACATACCAGTTGCGTTTATCCTGGGAGTATGGGTTCGAGTCACTTCTGGGGTGTGAGTTTTCAGTTGCATATTGTCCTGGGGACCATTCAGGCTTGTTCGCATTTGTGTTCCTCACGTGTGCCCCAAAGAATGAGGTGATTTGGTAAAATGCTATGCCCAAGATTACTATCCGAGTGCCGGCGGTGGGGTGGTTCAAATAGGTGGTTCAAATGAGGCTATCACCTCATTTTGTCCGGTCGTGATGGTCAAGTGGATTAAGGCGTCTTGTACATACCAGTTGCGTTGCTCCTGGGAGTATGGGTTCGAGTCACTTCTGGGGTGTGAGTTTTCAGTTGCATATTGTCCTGGGGACCATTCAGGCTTGTTCGCATTTGTGTTCCTCACGTGTGCCCCAAAGAATGAGGTGATTTGGTAAAATGCTATGCCCAAGATTACTATCCAAGTGCCGGCGGTGGGGTGGTTCAAATAGCCTCGGCTATCACCTCATTTTGTCCGGTCGTGATGGTCAAGTGGATTAAGGCGTCTTGTACATACCAGTTGCGTTGCTCCTGAGAGTATGGGTTCGAGTCACTTCTGGGGTGTGAGTTTTCAGTTGCATATTGTCCTGGGGAACATTCAGGCTTGTTCGCATTTGTGTTCCTCACGTGTGCCCCAAAGAATGAGGTGATTTGGTAAAATGCTATGCCCAAGATTACTATCCGAGTGCCGGCGGTGGGGTGGTTCAAATAGCTTCGGCTATCACCTCATTATGTCCGGTCGTGATGGTCAAGTGGATTAAGGCGTCTTGTACATACCAGTTGCGTTGCTCCTGGGAGTATGGGTTCGAGTCACTTCTGGGGTGTGAGTTTTCAGTTGCATATTGTCCTGGGGACCATTCAGGCTTGTTCGCATTTGTGTTCCTCACGTGTGCCCCAAAGAATGAGGTGATTTGGTAAAATGCTATGCCCAAGATTACTATCCGAGTGCCGGCGGTGGGGTGGTTCAAATAGCTTCGGCTATCACCTCATTATGTCCGGTCGTGATGGTCAAGTGGATTAAGGCGTCTTGTACATACCAGTTGCGTTGCTCCTGGGAGTATGGGTTCGAGTCACTTCTGGGGTGTGAGTTTTCAGTTGCATATTGTCCTGGGGACCATTCAGGCTTGTTCGCATTTGTGTTCCTCACGTGTGCCCCAAAGAATGAGGTGATTTGGTAAAATGCTATGCCCAAGATTACTATCCGAGTGCCGGCGGTGGGGTGGTTCAAATAGCTTCGGCTATCACCTCATTATGTCCGGTCGTGATGGTCAAGTGGATTAAGGCGTCTTGTACATACCAGTTGCGTTGCTCCTGGGAGTATGGGTTCGAGTCACTTCTGGGGTGTGAGTTTTCAGTTGCATATTGTCCTGGGGACCATTCAGGCTTGTTCGCATTTGTGTTCCTCACGTGTGCCCCAAAGAATGAGGTGATTTGGTAAAATGCTATGCCCAAGATTACTATCCGAGTGCCGGCGGTGGGGTGGTTCAAATAGCTTCGGCTATCACCTCATTATGTCCGGTCGTGATGGTCAAGTGGATTAAGGCGTCTTGTACATACCAGTTGCGTTGCTCCTGGGAGTATGGGTTCGAGTCACTTCTGGGGTGTGAGTTTTCAGTTGCATATTGTCCTGGGGACCATTCAGGCTTGTTCGCATTTGTGTTCCTCACGTGTGCCCCAAAGAATGAGGTGATTTGGTAAAATGCTATGCCCAAGATTACTATCCGAGTGCCGGCGGTGGGGTGGTTCAAATAGCTTCGGCTATCACCTCATTATGTCCGGTCGTGATGGTCAAGTGGATTAAGGCGTCTTGTACATACCAGTTGCGTTGCTCCTGGGAGTATGGGTTCGAGTCACTTCTGGGGTGTGAGTTTTCAGTTGCATATTGTCCTGGGGACCATTCAGGCTTGTTCGCATTTGTGTTCCTCACGTGTGCCCCAAAGAATGAGGTGATTTGGTAAAATGCTATGCCCAAGATTACTATCCGAGTGCCGGCGGTGGGGTGGTTCAAATAGCTTCGGCTATCACCTCATTATGTCCGGTCGTGATGGTCAAGTGGATTAAGGCGTCTTGTACATACCAGTTGCGTTGCTCCTGGGAGTATGGGTTCGAGTCACTTCTGGGGTGTGAGTTTTCAGTTGCATATTGTCCTGGGGACCATTCAGGCTTGTTCGCATTTGTGTTCCTCACGTGTGCCCCAAAGAATGAGGTGATTTGGTAAAATGCTATGCCCAAGATTACTATCCGAGTGCCGGCGGTGGGGTGGTTCAAATAGCTTCGGCTATCACCTCATTATGTCCGGTCGTGATGGTCAAGTGGATTAAGGCGTCTTGTACATACCAGTTGCGTTGCTCCTGGGAGTATGGGTTCGAGTCACTTCTGGGGTGTGAGTTTTCAGTTGCATATTGTCCTGGGGACCATTCAGGCTTGTTCGCATTTGTGTTCCTCACGTGTGCCCCAAAGAATGAGGTGATTTGGTAAAATGCTATGCCCAAGATTACTATCCGAGTGCCGGCGGTGGGGTGGTTCAAATAGCTTCGGCTATCACCTCATTATGTCCGGTCGTGATGGTCAAGTGGATTAAGGCGTCTTGTACATACCAGTTGCGTTGCTCCTGGGAGTATGGGTTCGAGTCACTTCTGGGGTGTGAGTTTTCAGTTGCATATTGTCCTGGGGACCATTCAGGCTTGTTCGCATTTGTGTTCCTCACGTGTGCCCCAAAGAATGAGGTGATTTGGTAAAATGCTATGCCCAAGATTACTATCCGAGTGCCGGCGGTGGGGTGGTTCAAATAGCTTCGGCTATCACCTCATTATGTCCGGTCGTGATGGTCAAGTGGATTAAGGCGTCTTGTACATACCAGTTGCGTTGCTCCTGGGAGTATGGGTTCGAGTCACTTCTGGGGTGTGAGTTTTCAGTTGCATATTGTCCTGGGGACCATTCAGGCTTGTTCGCATTT
Source organism: Procambarus clarkii (assembly GCF_020424385.1). Classification (NCBI taxonomy): domain Eukaryota; kingdom Metazoa; phylum Arthropoda; class Malacostraca; order Decapoda; family Cambaridae; genus Procambarus; species Procambarus clarkii. The sequence continues at coordinate 20,000 of NW_025566036.1, read as the reverse complement.
GTGTTCCTCACGTGTGCCCCAAAGAATGAGGTGATTTGGTAAAATGCTATGCCCAAGATTACTATCCGAGTGCCGGCGGTGGGGTGGTTCAAATAGCTTCGGCTATCACCTCATTATGTCCGGTCGTGATGGTCAAGTGGATTAAGGCGTCTTGTACATACCAGTTGCGTTGCTCCTGGGAGTATGGGTTCGAGTCACTTCTGGGGTGTGAGTTTTCAGTTGCATATTGTCCTGGGGACCATTCAGGCTTGTTCGCATTTGTGTTCCTCACGTGTGCCCCAAAGAATGAGGTGATTTGGTAAAATGCTATGCCCAAGATTACTATCCGAGTGCCGGCGGTGGGGTGGTTCAAATAGCTTCGGCTATCACCTCATTATGTCCGGTCGTGATGGTCAAGTGGATTAAGGCGTCTTGTACATACCAGTTGCGTTGCTCCTGGGAGTATGGGTTCGAGTCACTTCTGGGGTGTGAGTTTTCAGTTGCATATTGTCCTGGGGACCATTCAGGCTTGTTCGCATTTGTGTTCCTCACGTGTGCCCCAAAGAATGAGGTGATTTGGTAAAATGCTATGCCCAAGATTACTATCCGAGTGCCGGCGGTGGGGTGGTTCAAATAGCTTCGGCTATCACCTCATTATGTCCGGTCGTGATGGTCAAGTGGATTAAGGCGTCTTGTACATACCAGTTGCGTTGCTCCTGGGAGTATGGGTTCGAGTCACTTCTGGGGTGTGAGTTTTCAGTTGCATATTGTCCTGGGGACCATTCAGGCTTGTTCGCATTTGTGTTCCTCACGTGTGCCCCAAAGAATGAGGTGATTTGGTAAAATGCTATGCCCAAGATTACTATCCGAGTGCCGGCGGTGGGGTGGTTCAAATAGCTTCGGCTATCACCTCATTATGTCCGGTCGTGATGGTCAAGTGGATTAAGGCGTCTTGTACATACCAGTTGCGTTGCTCCTGGGAGTATGGGTTCGAGTCACTTCTGGGGTGTGAGTTTTCAGTTGCATATTGTCCTGGGGACCATTCAGGCTTGTTCGCATTTGTGTTCCTCACGTGTGCCCCAAAGAATGAGGTGATTTGGTAAAATGCTATGCCCAAGATTACTATCCGAGTGCCGGCGGTGGGGTGGTTCAAATAGCTTCGGCTATCACCTCATTATGTCCGGTCGTGATGGTCAAGTGGATTAAGGCGTCTTGTACATACCAGTTGCGTTGCTCCTGGGAGTATGGGTTCGAGTCACTTCTGGGGTGTGAGTTTTCAGTTGCATATTGTCCTGGGGACCATTCAGGCTTGTTCGCATTTGTGTTCCTCACGTGTGCCCCAAAGAATGAGGTGATTTGGTAAAATGCTATGCCCAAGATTACTATCCGAGTGCCGGCGGTGGGGTGGTTCAAATAGCTTCGGCTATCACCTCATTATGTCCGGTCGTGATGGTCAAGTGGATTAAGGCGTCTTGTACATACCAGTTGCGTTGCTCCTGGGAGTATGGGTTCGAGTCACTTCTGGGGTGTGAGTTTTCAGTTGCATATTGTCCTGGGGACCATTCAGGCTTGTTCGCATTTGTGTTCCTCACGTGTGCCCCAAAGAATGAGGTGATTTGGTAAAATGCTATGCCCAAGATTACTATCCGAGTGCCGGCGGTGGGGTGGTTCAAATAGCTTCGGCTATCACCTCATTATGTCCGGTCGTGATGGTCAAGTGGATTAAGGCGTCTTGTACATACCAGTTGCGTTGCTCCTGGGAGTATGGGTTCGAGTCACTTCTGGGGTGTGAGTTTTCAGTTGCATATTGTCCTGGGGACCATTCAGGCTTGTTCGCATTTGTGTTCCTCACGTGTGCCCCAAAGAATGAGGTGATTTGGTAAAATGCTATGCCCAAGATTACTATCCGAGTGCCGGCGGTGGGGTGGTTCAAATAGCTTCGGCTATCACCTCATTATGTCCGGTCGTGATGGTCAAGTGGATTAAGGCGTCTTGTACATACCAGTTGCGTTGCTCCTGGGAGTATGGGTTCGAGTCACTTCTGGGGTGTGAGTTTTCAGTTGCATATTGTCCTGGGGACCATTCAGGCTTGTTCGCATTTGTGTTCCTCACGTGTGCCCCAAAGAATGAGGTGATTTGGTAAAATGCTATGCCCAAGATTACTATCCGAGTGCCGGCGGTGGGGTGGTTCAAATAGCTTCGGCTATCACCTCATTATGTCCGGTCGTGATGGTCAAGTGGATTAAGGCGTCTTGTACATACCAGTTGCGTTGCTCCTGGGAGTATGGGTTCGAGTCACTTCTGGGGTGTGAGTTTTCAGTTGCATATTGTCCTGGGGACCATTCAGGCTTGTTCGCATTTGTGTTCCTCACGTGTGCCCCAAAGAATGAGGTGATTTGGTAAAATGCTATGCCCAAGATTACTATCCGAGTGCCGGCGGTGGGGTGGTTCAAATAGCTTCGGCTATCACCTCATTATGTCCGGTCGTGATGGTCAAGTGGATTAAGGCGTCTTGTACATACCAGTTGCGTTGCTCCTGGGAGTATGGGTTCGAGTCACTTCTGGGGTGTGAGTTTTCAGTTGCATATTGTCCTGGGGACCATTCAGGCTTGTTCGCATTTGTGTTCCTCACGTGTGCCCCAAAGAATGAGGTGATTTGGTAAAATGCTATGCCCAAGATTACTATCCGAGTGCCGGCGGTGGGGTGGTTCAAATAGCTTCGGCTATCACCTCATTATGTCCGGTCGTGATGGTCAAGTGGATTAAGGCGTCTTGTACATACCAGTTGCGTTGCTCCTGGGAGTATGGGTTCGAGTCACTTCTGGGGTGTGAGTTTTCAGTTGCATATTGTCCTGGGGACCATTCAGGCTTGTTCGCATTTGTGTTCCTCACGTGTGCCCCAAAGAATGAGGTGATTTGGTAAAATGCTATGCCCAAGATTACTATCCGAGTGCCGGCGGTGGGGTGGTTCAAATAGCTTCGGCTATCACCTCATTATGTCCGGTCGTGATGGTCAAGTGGATTAAGGCGTCTTGTACATACCAGTTGCGTTGCTCCTGGGAGTATGGGTTCGAGTCACTTCTGGGGTGTGAGTTTTCAGTTGCATATTGTCCTGGGGACCATTCAGGCTTGTTCGCATTTGTGTTCCTCACGTGTGCCCCAAAGAATGAGGTGATTTGGTAAAATGCTATGCCCAAGATTACTATCCGAGTGCCGGCGGTGGGGTGGTTCAAATAGCTTCGGCTATCACCTCATTATGTCCGGTCGTGATGGTCAAGTGGATTAAGGCGTCTTGTACATACCAGTTGCGTTGCTCCTGGGAGTATGGGTTCGAGTCACTTCTGGGGTGTGAGTTTTCAGTTGCATATTGTCCTGGGGACCATTCAGGCTTGTTCGCATTTGTGTTCCTCACGTGTGCCCCAAAGAATGAGGTGATTTGGTAAAATGCTATGCCCAAGATTACTATCCGAGTGCCGGCGGTGGGGTGGTTCAAATAGCTTCGGCTATCACCTCATTATGTCCGGTCGTGATGGTCAAGTGGATTAAGGCGTCTTGTACATACCAGTTGCGTTGCTCCTGGGAGTATGGGTTCGAGTCACTTCTGGGGTGTGAGTTTTCAGTTGCATATTGTCCTGGGGACCATTCAGGCTTGTTCGCATTTGTGTTCCTCACGTGTGCCCCAAAGAATGAGGTGATTTGGTAAAATGCTATGCCCAAGATTACTATCCGAGTGCCGGCGGTGGGGTGGTTCAAATAGCTTCGGCTATCACCTCATTATGTCCGGTCGTGATGGTCAAGTGGATTAAGGCGTCTTGTACATACCAGTTGCGTTGCTCCTGGGAGTATGGGTTCGAGTCACTTCTGGGGTGTGAGTTTTCAGTTGCATATTGTCCTGGGGACCATTCAGGCTTGTTCGCATTTGTGTTCCTCACGTGTGCCCCAAAGAATGAGGTGATTTGGTAAAATGCTATGCCCAAGATTACTATCCGAGTGCCGGCGGTGGGGTGGTTCAAATAGCTTCGGCTATCACCTCATTATGTCCGGTCGTGATGGTCAAGTGGATTAAGGCGTCTTGTACATACCAGTTGCGTTGCTCCTGGGAGTATGGGTTCGAGTCACTTCTGGGGTGTGAGTTTTCAGTTGCATATTGTCCTGGGGACCATTCAGGCTTGTTCGCATTTGTGTTCCTCACGTGTGCCCCAAAGAATGAGGTGATTTGGTAAAATGCTATGCCCAAGATTACTATCCGAGTGCCGGCGGTGGGGTGGTTCAAATAGCTTCGGCTATCACCTCATTATGTCCGGTCGTGATGGTCAAGTGGATTAAGGCGTCTTGTACATACCAGTTGCGTTGCTCCTGGGAGTATGGGTTCGAGTCACTTCTGGGGTGTGAGTTTTCAGTTGCATATTGTCCTGGGGACCATTCAGGCTTGTTCGCATTTGTGTTCCTCACGTGTGCCCCAAAGAATGAGGTGATTTGGTAAAATGCTATGCCCAAGATTACTATCCGAGTGCCGGCGGTGGGGTGGTTCAAATAGCTTCGGCTATCACCTCATTATGTCCGGTCGTGATGGTCAAGTGGATTAAGGCGTCTTGTACATACCAGTTGCGTTGCTCCTGGGAGTATGGGTTCGAGTCACTTCTGGGGTGTGAGTTTTCAGTTGCATATTGTCCTGGGGACCATTCAGGCTTGTTCGCATTTGTGTTCCTCACGTGTGCCCCAAAGAATGAGGTGATTTGGTAAAATGCTATGCCCAAGATTACTATCCGAGTGCCGGCGGTGGGGTGGTTCAAATAGCTTCGGCTATCACCTCATTATGTCCGGTCGTGATGGTCAAGTGGATTAAGGCGTCTTGTACATACCAGTTGCGTTGCTCCTGGGAGTATGGGTTCGAGTCACTTCTGGGGTGTGAGTTTTCAGTTGCATATTGTCCTGGGGACCATTCAGGCTTGTTCGCATTTGTGTTCCTCACGTGTGCCCCAAAGAATGAGGTGATTTGGTAAAATGCTATGCCCAAGATTACTATCCGAGTGCCGGCGGTGGGGTGGTTCAAATAGCTTCGGCTATCACCTCATTATGTCCGGTCGTGATGGTCAAGTGGATTAAGGCGTCTTGTACATACCAGTTGCGTTGCTCCTGGGAGTATGGGTTCGAGTCACTTCTGGGGTGTGAGTTTTCAGTTGCATATTGTCCTGGGGACCATTCAGGCTTGTTCGCATTTGTGTTCCTCACGTGTGCCCCAAAGAATGAGGTGATTTGGTAAAATGCTATGCCCAAGATTACTATCCGAGTGCCGGCGGTGGGGTGGTTCAAATAGCTTCGGCTATCACCTCATTATGTCCGGTCGTGATGGTCAAGTGGATTAAGGCGTCTTGTACATACCAGTTGCGTTGCTCCTGGGAGTATGGGTTCGAGTCACTTCTGGGGTGTGAGTTTTCAGTTGCATATTGTCCTGGGGACCATTCAGGCTTGTTCGCATTTGTGTTCCTCACGTGTGCCCCAAAGAATGAGGTGATTTGGTAAAATGCTATGCCCAAGATTACTATCCGAGTGCCGGCGGTGGGGTGGTTCAAATAGCTTCGGCTATCACCTCATTATGTCCGGTCGTGATGGTCAAGTGGATTAAGGCGTCTTGTACATACCAGTTGCGTTGCTCCTGGGAGTATGGGTTCGAGTCACTTCTGGGGTGTGAGTTTTCAGTTGCATATTGTCCTGGGGACCATTCAGGCTTGTTCGCATTTGTGTTCCTCACGTGTGCCCCAAAGAATGAGGTGATTTGGTAAAATGCTATGCCCAAGATTACTATCCGAGTGCCGGCGGTGGGGTGGTTCAAATAGCTTCGGCTATCACCTCATTATGTCCGGTCGTGATGGTCAAGTGGATTAAGGCGTCTTGTACATACCAGTTGCGTTGCTCCTGGGAGTATGGGTTCGAGTCACTTCTGGGGTGTGAGTTTTCAGTTGCATATTGTCCTGGGGACCATTCAGGCTTGTTCGCATTTGTGTTCCTCACGTGTGCCCCAAAGAATGAGGTGATTTGGTAAAATGCTATGCCCAAGATTACTATCCGAGTGCCGGCGGTGGGGTGGTTCAAATAGCTTCGGCTATCACCTCATTATGTCCGGTCGTGATGGTCAAGTGGATTAAGGCGTCTTGTACATACCAGTTGCGTTGCTCCTGGGAGTATGGGTTCGAGTCACTTCTGGGGTGTGAGTTTTCAGTTGCATATTGTCCTGGGGACCATTCAGGCTTGTTCGCATTTGTGTTCCTCACGTGTGCCCCAAAGAATGAGGTGATTTGGTAAAATGCTATGCCCAAGATTACTATCCGAGTGCCGGCGGTGGGGTGGTTCAAATAGCTTCGGCTATCACCTCATTATGTCCGGTCGTGATGGTCAAGTGGATTAAGGCGTCTTGTACATACCAGTTGCGTTGCTCCTGGGAGTATGGGTTCGAGTCACTTCTGGGGTGTGAGTTTTCAGTTGCATATTGTCCTGGGGACCATTCAGGCTTGTTCGCATTTGTGTTCCTCACGTGTGCCCCAAAGAATGAGGTGATTTGGTAAAATGCTATGCCCAAGATTACTATCCGAGTGCCGGCGGTGGGGTGGTTCAAATAGCTTCGGCTATCACCTCATTATGTCCGGTCGTGATGGTCAAGTGGATTAAGGCGTCTTGTACATACCAGTTGCGTTGCTCCTGGGAGTATGGGTTCGAGTCACTTCTGGGGTGTGAGTTTTCAGTTGCATATTGTCCTGGGGACCATTCAGGCTTGTTCGCATTTGTGTTCCTCACGTGTGCCCCAAAGAATGAGGTGATTTGGTAAAATGCTATGCCCAAGATTACTATCCGAGTGCCGGCGGTGGGGTGGTTCAAATAGCTTCGGCTATCACCTCATTATGTCCGGTCGTGATGGTCAAGTGGATTAAGGCGTCTTGTACATACCAGTTGCGTTGCTCCTGGGAGTATGGGTTCGAGTCACTTCTGGGGTGTGAGTTTTCAGTTGCATATTGTCCTGGGGACCATTCAGGCTTGTTCGCATTTGTGTTCCTCACGTGTGCCCCAAAGAATGAGGTGATTTGGTAAAATGCTATGCCCAAGATTACTATCCGAGTGCCGGCGGTGGGGTGGTTCAAATAGCTTCGGCTATCACCTCATTATGTCCGGTCGTGATGGTCAAGTGGATTAAGGCGTCTTGTACATACCAGTTGCGTTGCTCCTGGGAGTATGGGTTCGAGTCACTTCTGGGGTGTGAGTTTTCAGTTGCATATTGTCCTGGGGACCATTCAGGCTTGTTCGCATTTGTGTTCCTCACGTGTGCCCCAAAGAATGAGGTGATTTGGTAAAATGCTATGCCCAAGATTACTATCCGAGTGCCGGCGGTGGGGTGGTTCAAATAGCTCGGCTATCACCTCATTATGTCCGGTCGTGATGGTCAAGTGGATTAAGGCGTCTTGTACATACCAGTTGCGTTGCTCCTGGGAGTATGGGTTCGAGTCACTTCTGGGGTGTGAGTTTTCAGTTGCATATTGTCCTGGGGACCATTCAGGCTTGTTCGCATTTGTGTTCCTCACGTGTGCCCCAAAGAATGAGGTGATTTGGTAAAATGCTATGCCCAAGATTACTATCCGAGTGCCGGCGGTGGGGTGGTTCAAATAGCTTCGGCTATCACCTCATTATGTCCGGTCGTGATGGTCAAGTGGATTAAGGCGTCTTGTACATACCAGTTGCGTTGCTCCTGGGAGTATGGGTTCGAGTCACTTCTGGGGTGTGAGTTTTCAGTTGCATATTGTCCTGGGGACCATTCAGGCTTGTTCGCATTTGTGTTCCTCACGTGTGCCCCAAAGAATGAGGTGATTTGGTAAAATGCTATGCCCAAGATTACTATCCGAGTGCCGGCGGTGGGGTGGTTCAAATAGCTTCGGCTATCACCTCATTATGTCCGGTCGTGATGGTCAAGTGGATTAAGGCGTCTTGTACATACCAGTTGCGTTGCTCCTGGGAGTATGGGTTCGAGTCACTTCTGGGGTGTGAGTTTTCAGTTGCATATTGTCCTGGGGACCATTCAGGCTTGTTCGCATTTGTGTTCCTCACGTGTGCCCCAAAGAATGAGGTGATTTGGTAAAATGCTATGCCCAAGATTACTATCCGAGTGCCGGCGGTGGGGTGGTTCAAATAGCTTCGGCTATCACCTCATTATGTCCGGTCGTGATGGTCAAGTGGATTAAGGCGTCTTGTACATACCAGTTGCGTTGCTCCTGGGAGTATGGGTTCGAGTCACTTCTGGGGTGTGAGTTTTCAGTTGCATATTGTCCTGGGGACCATTCAGGCTTGTTCGCATTTGTGTTCCTCACGTGTGCCCCAAAGAATGAGGTGATTTGGTAAAATGCTATGCCCAAGATTACTATCCGAGTGCCGGCGGTGGGGTGGTTCAAATAGCTTCGGCTATCACCTCATTATGTCCGGTCGTGATGGTCAAGTGGATTAAGGCGTCTTGTACATACCAGTTGCGTTGCTCCTGGGAGTATGGGTTCGAGTCACTTCTGGGGTGTGAGTTTTCAGTTGCATATTGTCCTGGGGACCATTCAGGCTTGTTCGCATTTGTGTTCCTCACGTGTGCCCCAAAGAATGAGGTGATTTGGTAAAATGCTATGCCCAAGATTACTATCCGAGTGCCGGCGGTGGGGTGGTTCAAATAGCTTCGGCTATCACCTCATTATGTCCGGTCGTGATGGTCAAGTGGATTAAGGCGTCTTGTACATACCAGTTGCGTTGCTCCTGGGAGTATGGGTTCGAGTCACTTCTGGGGTGTGAGTTTTCAGTTGCATATTGTCCTGGGGACCATTCAGGCTTGTTCGCATTTGTGTTCCTCACGTGTGCCCCAAAGAATGAGGTGATTTGGTAAAATGCTATGCCCAAGATTACTATCCGAGTGCCGGCGGTGGGGTGGTTCAAATAGCTTCGGCTATCACCTCATTATGTCCGGTCGTGATGGTCAAGTGGATTAAGGCGTCTTGTACATACCAGTTGCGTTGCTCCTGGGAGTATGGGTTCGAGTCACTTCTGGGGTGTGAGTTTTCAGTTGCATATTGTCCTGGGGACCATTCAGGCTTGTTCGCATTTGTGTTCCTCACGTGTGCCCCAAAGAATGAGGTGATTTGGTAAAATGCTATGCCCAAGATTACTATCCGAGTGCCGGCGGTGGGGTGGTTCAAATAGCTTCGGCTATCACCTCATTATGTCCGGTCGTGATGGTCAAGTGGATTAAGGCGTCTTGTACATACCAGTTGCGTTGCTCCTGGGAGTATGGGTTCGAGTCACTTCTGGGGTGTGAGTTTTCAGTTGCATATTGTCCTGGGGACCATTCAGGCTTGTTCGCATTTGTGTTCCTCACGTGTGCCCCAAAGAATGAGGTGATTTGGTAAAATGCTATGCCCAAGATTACTATCCGAGTGCCGGCGGTGGGGTGGTTCAAATAGCTTCGGCTATCACCTCATTATGTCCGGTCGTGATGGTCAAGTGGATTAAGGCGTCTTGTACATACCAGTTGCGTTGCTCCTGGGAGTATGGGTTCGAGTCACTTCTGGGGTGTGAGTTTTCAGTTGCATATTGTCCTGGGGACCATTCAGGCTTGTTCGCATTTGTGTTCCTCACGTGTGCCCCAAAGAATGAGGTGATTTGGTAAAATGCTATGCCCAAGATTACTATCCGAGTGCCGGCGGTGGGGTGGTTCAAATAGCTTCGGCTATCACCTCATTATGTCCGGTCGTGATGGTCAAGTGGATTAAGGATCTGAGTGTTATAGAAATGAGTATGGGTTCGAGTCACTTGTGGGGTGTGACTATTCAGTTGCATATTCGTTGGGATAATTCGGCTTGTTCGCATTTTGTTCCTCACTTTTCTGCCCCAAAGAATGAGGATGAAACGTGGTAAAGCTGCTATGCCCAAGATATAACCGATTTCCGGCGGTGGGGTGGTTCAAATAGAACCACTATCACCTCATTTGTCATTGATGATGGTCAAGTGGATAAGGCGTCTTGTACATACCAGTTGCGTTGCTCCTGGGAGTATGGGTTCGAGTCACTTCTGGGTGTGAGTTTTCAGTTGCATATTGTCCTGGGGACCATTCAGGCTTGTTCGCATTTGTGTTCCTCACGTGTGCCCCAAAGAATGAGGTGATTTGGTAAAATGCTATGCCCAAGATTACAATCCGAGTGCCGGCGGTGGGGTGGCTCAAATAGCTTCGGCTATCACCTCATTTTGTCCGGTCGTGATGGTCAAGTGGATTAAGGGGGCATATCATTCTATATCGTTATAAATTAAAAGTTGTTCAATTTGCTTATAAATTTTTTTATGAAATGGTTATAGAAAGGGCTGCAACTGGTCTAAGTTTCCCCATCACACCCTAAACAGAAAAGGAGAAAAAAAATACACAACGTATTATGCCAACGAATGTTCAACATTCTCAAATAATCTCAAGGAACACATGTGTCAACTAAAATGTCTACTATGTGCTGTAGAAGCACAAACTCTTGTAATAATTGTAATATGTATGTGCAATATATTTATATTTATTTATTTTTTTTTTTTTTTTTTTTTTTTTGGGCCAATATTTTTTTCTCGTTTGTTATCAAGGGATTTGCATGAAACTTGCACACCTTGCTCAATTGATGCCTATCTGCATGGGTGCCAATTATGAACGAAATCTGTCGAAGTCAAGCTCAGCTACAGGTGGCCGAACTTGGATCTTTATTTTACTCTGGAAAGTAATTTACCCCTTCAAATTACTTCAGAGCTTTCATTTATTAATCAATTTACATGCAAATTACACCTTATATGTAGCGTTTGTGCTTCTACAGAATCTAGTAGACATTTTAGTCCAAAGTCTATTTGTTGATTTTATAAAAATTTATAAATATCATATATTGCATATTTTTTTAGAAGGGTAACTTTGAAAAATTATATTATTGCACTAAACACTTTTTTGATAAAACTGATCACTAGAATCCTTTATTATTTGCTTAATTTAATATCTGAGTGTTATAGAAATGATTTTAGTTGACACACGTGTTCCCTGAAACTATTTGAAAATTCGTTGCATAATTCGTTGTTTATTTTTTTTCTCCTTTTCTGTTAAGGGTGTGATGATGAAACGTGGTCCAGCTGCAGCCCTTTCTATAACCATTTCATAAAGTATTTTATAAGCAAATTGAACCACTTTTAATTTTACATTGATATGCCGCCTTAAGGCGTCTTGTACATACCAGTTGCGTTGCTCCTGGGAGTATGGGTTCGAGTCACTTCTGGGGTGTGAGTTTTCAGTTGCATATTGTCCTGGGGACCATTCAGGCTTGTTCACATTTGTGTTCCTCACTTGTGCCCCAAAGAATGAGCTGATTTGGTAAAATGCTATGCCCAAGATTACTATCCGAGTGCCGGCGGTGGGGTGGCTCAAATAGCTTCGGCTATCACCTCATTTTGTCCGGTCGTGATGGTCAAGTGGATTAAGGCGTCTTGTACATACCAGTTGCGTTGCTCCTGGGAGTATGGGTTCGAGTCACTTCTGGGGTGTGAGTTTTCAGTTGCATATTGTCCTGGGGACCATTCAGGCTTGTTCGCATTTGTGTTCCTCACGTGTGCCCCAAAGAATCAGGTGATTTGGTAAAATGCTATGCCCAAGATTACTATCCGAGTGCCGGCGGTGGGGTGGCTCAAATAGCTTCGGCTATCACCTCATTTTGTCCGTTCGTGACGGTCAAGTGGATTAAGGCGTCTTGTACATACCAGTTGCGTTGCTCCTGGGAGTATGGGTTCGAGTCACTTCTGGGGTGTGAGTTTTCAGTTGCATATTGTCCTGGGGACCATTCAGGCTTGTTCGCATTTGTGTTCCTCACGTGTGCCCCAAAGAATGAGGTGATTTGGTAAAATGCTATGCCCAAGATTACTATCCGAGTGTCGGCGGTGGGGTGGCTCAAATAGCTTCGGCTATCACCTCATTTTGTCCGGTCGTGATGGTCAAGTGGATTAAGGCGTCTTGTACATACCAGTTGCGTTGCTCCTGGGAGTATGGGTTCGAGTCACTTCTGGGTGTGAGTTTTCAGTTGCATATTGTCCTGGGGACCATTCAGGCTTGTTCGCATTTGTGTTCCTCACGTGTGCCCCAAAGAATGAGGTGATTTGGTAAAATGCTATGCCCAAGATTACTATCCGAGTGCCGGCGGTGGGGTGGCTCAAATAGCTTCGGCTATCACCTCATTTTGTCCGGTCGTGATGGTCAAGTGGATTAAGGCGTCTTGTACATACCAGTTGCGTTGCTCCTGGGAGTATGGGTTCGAGTCACTTCTGGGGTGTGAGTTTTCAGTTGCATATTGTCCTGGGGACCATTCAGGCTTGTTCGCATTTGTGTTCCTCACGTGTGCCCTAAAGAATGAGGTGATTTGGTAAAATGCTATGCCCAAGATTACTATCCGAGTGCCGGCGGTGGGGTGGCTGAAATAGCTTCGGCTATCACCTCATTTTGTCCGGTCGTGATGGTCAAGTGGATTAAGGCTTCTTGTACATACCAGTTGCTTTGCTCCTGGGAGTATGGGTTCGAGTCACTTCTGGGGGTGTGAGTTTTCAGTTGCATATTGTCCTGGGGACCATTCAGGCTTGTTCATATATATATATATATATATATATATATATATATATATATGTATATATATATATATATATATATATATATATATATATATTGGTAGCAGTCTTTCCTGTAGACATATATTATTAAATATGACCGAAAAATAAGATTAATAATTCTAACACGAATTTTCTCTATTTTTCTTACGTTTCTTTTCACTGTTGATGGTAATTCAAAGATCAATTCTCCAAAATTCATTTTTATTTCTAGTCTGACGCGACACTTGAGCGCGTTTCGTTAAACTTATTACATTTTCAAAGACTTTAGTTTACAAACACACAACTGAAACTGAATAGAGCTTACACATCTTCGAGGTTTATATCTACATTTGGGTGAGGTGGATGAGGTGAAAAACGAACTTTCAACAATGAGTATTCAATGGGTATTAAATTCCAACACAAGACAGAACACGAAACAATGGGTATTGAATGGGTATTAAATTCAAACACAAGACAGAACACGAAACAATGGGTATTGAATGGAAGTAATTGTAGAAAGCCTATTGGTCCATATTTCTTGATGCTTCTATATTGGAGCGGGGTCTTGAAGTGGGTAGAATATAGTTGTGCATTAATTTGCTGTTGATTGCTGGTGTTGACTTCTTGATGTGTAGTGCCTCGCAAACGTCAAGCCGCCTGCTATCGCTGTATCTATCGATGATTTCTGTGTTGTTTGCTAAGATTTAGAAATGTTTTATACCTGCATGGGTGAGGTGATATGTTACAACAGTTTTGGATGAGGTGAAAACAAACTTTAAACACAAGACAGAACACGAAACAATGGGTAAAATATTTTGTAAGTTGAAGGGAAGAATGGTAGTAACTGCATAGGGCCTATTGGCCCATATTTCTTGATGCTTCTATATTGGTGCGGAGTCTTGAAGTGGGTACAATATAGTTGTGCATTAATTGGATGTTGATTGCTGGAGTCGACTTCTTAATGTGTAGTGCCTCGCAGATATCAAGCCGCCTGCTATCGCTGTATCTATCGATGATTTCCTTGTTTTTTGTTAAGACTTCTCTGGTGATGGTCTGGGTGTGGGAAGAGATTATATGTTCCTTAATGGAGCCCTGTTGCTTATGCATCGTTAATCGCCTGGAAAGAGATGTTGTTTTCTTGCCTATATACTGAATTCTTTGAGGCTTACAGTCCCCAAGTGGGTATTTGAAGGCATAGACGACATTGGTCTCTTTTAAAGCGTTCTGCTTTGTGTCTGGAGAGTTTCTCATGAGTAGGTTGGCCGTTTTCTTGGTTTATAGTAAATCATCAATTGTATCTTCTGATTTTTGTCTGTAGGGATAACGTTTCTATTAACAATATCTTTCAGGAACCTTTCCTCAGTTTTCTGAGCTGTGGAAAAGAAGTTCTTGTAAAAGAGTCTAATAGGGGGTACATATATATATATATATATATATATATATATATATATATATATATATATATATATATATATATATATATATATATATATATATATATATATATATATATATATATATATATATACTGGTAGATACGTCTACCAGTAGCACAAAACGTTTTGGCCAGGAGGCAAAACGTACCCTAAACCCCCACTCCACACTCCCTCCATGCCGGCTCGCCTGTCGTCAACCAGCAAACTACCATTCCAGCCTGCCTGCTTCTGATTGGTGACCCGCCGTCTGCACACCTGCACTTCTGCCCCTCAGTGCCCTCTACCTAAGTCGATGTCTGGGCTTGAACCAGCCATTGAAGTCAGGATATCCTTGTGCTCTCAAGCTGTGAACAACCAACTGATACACGTCCTGTTTATTGGTAAAGGTTCCCAGCTAGCCCTATATTCTCAGCACCTGTTTATGTCATTTTGTCTTTATATTATTCCTAGAGTAATTTATCCCTGTTCCTAATTTTTATGACTTGTTTGTTTGCACTGTACATAGCCAAGGGATTGTCTTTGTTTTTAAATTTGCTTTCCAGTTAATTAAAGTATCATTGTTCATACTATGTGTTTTGCGTGTCTTCCCTTACTCTACCACAGATAACAGCCACGCAGTCTCTTTTTTTTTGTAAATGTGACAGGCATTGACACCAGCTATTAGGAGGACTGCCGAACATCTACACTCCCACACTTTCCCGTCACATTTAATGGGGGGCCTGTCCGGGAGCCTCACTCAGGTACTAGTACTAGAACATCAATTTGTGGTAAGTGTACTTGGCTTTGATACAGTTGCTTTTCAATATTTTCATTACTTTTAATATTTATATGGTGCTGTGTGTATTGTGCTTTCTGAGAGTAGCATATGGTGAGTGTTGGATAACTTTGGATTACGTGGTGACTGAAGGCCTCAGTCATTCTCTTAATTGTTCATCACTCCCTCCGTGTTATTACTCGTGTTTTCCACCTTTTGTATCTAGCATATTTCTCAATCTCAGACAGATCATCATTTTGGTACCCTGGTACTTTGGTTTGTCTTCGGGTCAAAGCACCCTATCTTCTGCAATCCGACTGAAGGAGGATACAGAGGGCCATAGTTCCTCCACCACGGACTAAGTTGCTGAGTTGGGACCTCAATAGCAGTTCACGTCACCAGTTGACACTCTCACCCCTACACGTCGGTCAGAGATGATGATATTTACTTAGGTAGGGAATTAGCTTTCATTTTTCAGAGCACAAAGTTCGCTAATTCTGTAAGTATCATATTTCATTTTGTGGGAAAACCCTTGCTTCTGTCCTATAGAGACTCGGCAAGGTATGCCTACATTCTTGGACTACCTTATTCACTTTTGGAACAATTAAATGTTTCATTTGTTTTAGAAACCCAGTTTCATTTATTTTGTAGGATTTTCTTGCCCTTATTCTCTTACATTGAGTACCGGGTACAAGATTTCCTGCGATTTTGATTGACTAATCATTTACCATACTAAAATTAACTTTAATTGTTAAGTATTAAATTCCACAGGACAGTTACCAGTTGCCACGTCATCCTGTTACTGATATTTACCATATGACAACTATATTCGTTGTACATTTATTTGCTATTTTTCACAATGTTTCGTCTACTAGCTTTTCGTAACGATCCAGCAGGTGAAATAGGGAACTTAAGTCGAGCCAAGAGGACCGAATTACAAACTCTTGCACATGTGTATCAACTAGATGCTCCCCCTGGAGCCAACAAAAATGACTTGCACAATTTAATATTGGATCACCTCTTAGATGAAGGAAGATTGACTCTGAAACTCACAAAAATTATTCTATTGCAGATAAAAATGCTCTGACAGCTATAAAATTGAAGCTCGAACTTGCAAAGATCGAGCGAGAACAACAAAAAGAAGCTCTACAAATGAGGGAAAGAGAGGCGGCCCTAAGGAAAGAAGACCAAGAAAGAGAGGCGGCCCTAAGGAAAGAACAACAAGAACGCGAGATAGCCCTCAATGAACGTGAGGCCACCCTTCTCCGTGAGCGTGAAAGAGAGCAGCTTGAAGCAAGAAAACGTGACCTGGAGATACAACGTAAGCACAGTAAGCAGCTAGCTGATAGTGCGCTCGAATATCTTCGACAAGAACTCGCTTTGGAAACTACACACCACACTCAGCGTCTATAAGCTACAGCTAGTCTTCCCGTAAGTTTCAATGTCTCCCATGCAAGTAAGTTAATGCCACCATTCGTTGAGACAGAGATCGATGTATTTTTCACCACTTTTGAGACCTTAGCTAAAAAACTTAGCTGGCCTGCAGATCAATGGTCTACTCTTCTCAGAGTGCATCTCACAGGTAGAGCTGCGGTTACTCTCAGTACCTTAGCGTCTGAGAATGACTACCAGACCCTGAAGCAAGCAGTTCTGGACGCCTACCTTCTCTCCACCGTAAGCTACAGACGATAATTCTGTGATTATGTTAAGGCAAGTACCACCACCTTTCTAGAATTTGCCAATACAAAGAAAAGATATTTCAAGAACTGGCTGGAAGCAGCACATGTCTCTACATTTTCAGAACTCGTCAACCTCATGCTAGTTGAGGAATTCTTGAGACGTGTTCCCCCTTCCGTCCGTTTATATTTAGAAGATCAAGAAGAAATCGACTACATCAGATGTGCGAAGTCGGCTGACACCTACAGCCTCATCCATCGGTTATCACCAGATCCACCTTCCAGTAAGAAGTCTTGGTATAGTTATGATAAAGTGAGTACAGATCAAGCGAGCTCTCAATTGCATTGTAAGTATTGCAAACTCTATGGACATACCATAGATAAATGTGGGAAGGCTCAATACAAAGGCAATGAAACTACTAAACCAAACCGACTCCTCCTAAGTCCGGTGATGAATGTTGGTGTTCCTGTTAATGATCTTTCTCTCTTCAGCAAACACCTGTATCCTGGAACTGTATTTGCCAGCAGTACAGATTCGGAGGGACGTTTCAAATTGAAGATCTTGAGGGACACAGAGGCTCTTCAGTCAATAATATTGAAATCAGCTGTGACTAACATCACCAACACCGGGGAAACCGTCCTTATCACTGTCCTCACTGCCACTACTCCGTATCCACTCGCCAGTCCACCTGGATTGTCGTTTTGTGACCGGTGAAGTCCAAGTCGCCAAAAAAGCCTTTTCCCATGTCTGGAGTGCAACTTCTCCTGGGCAACGACTTGGCAGAAGAACTGCAACCGTCCAACCTGAACGTCATGGACAAACCCCAGGTGAGTACCTCTGTAATGGATAATCCCATCTTTGAGTATGTTCCAGCAGAGGTCCAAGAAAGTGATGAAGTTTCTCCTCCAGTTTTGGTGACCACCCGTGCCCAAGCTGCACGCCCACAACCAGCTGACTCTACTGCTACCGCTGTCCCTCAAGACCCTCAGAATCTACCACCGAATCTTACTAGTTTGGAGTTCCGTAAGTTACAGAAGGAGGATCCATCATTAACACCATTATTCTTCCAGGCTGAGACTCAACCTGACAGTAATCCCTGGGTTCTTCCTAGAGAATCAGTTGCTCTACCGCAGGTATAGACCCAGTAAGCTGAAGGAGGACGACGATTGGGCAAATGTCGAACAACTAGTGGTTCCCACCAGCCTACGGCCCGATATTCTACACCTGGCCCACGGAGCTCTTTATCACTATGGTTTTAACAAAACCTACCACGGAATCAGACAAGACTACTACTGGCCAGGTATGGTTAAAGACGTCAAACGTTACGTGCAACAGTGTCATACATGTCAGATGGCAGGTAAACCTAACATCTCTATTCCCCAGGCTCCATTGACTCCTATCCAGGTGCCGGCGGAACCTTTCCACAGACTCATCATAGACTGTGTTGGTCCTTTTCCCCGGACCAGTTCTGGCAATGCCTATATACTAACTATCCTGTGTCCTACCACCAGATTCCCCATAGCAGTTCCAGTAAAGAACATTACGGCTGCTACTATGGTGAAACAACTATTGAAGATCTTCACCCAGTATGGATTTCCAAGAGAGGTTCAAAGTGACTGTGGCACCAACTTCACAAGTGATCTCTTCAAGAAGACACTGGAGGAGTTCAACATCACACAGGTATTGTCCAGCCCCTATCATCCTGCTTCACAGGGTTCTCTTGCACGTAGTCATCAGACTATTAAAGCACTCCTAAAGAAATTTTGCAATGAAACCTTGAAGGACTGGGATAAACAACTTGATCTCATTATGTGCATTTTCAGAAGTCTGAAAAGTCGATCAAGCCTGAATGGTCCCCAGCAGTTGCGTTGCTCCTGGGAGTATGGGTTCGAGTCACTGTAACAAACTAGGCTGTTGTAAGAATTATTCCAGAAGGTTCCAGAAGTTCGAGTAGGGACCTGACCTCTCAACAACGTCCAGTCCCCTGGGAATTAGCAGGTCTGAGTCACAAATGGCGGGCATCTTTGTTCATAGCTGCGTATAATGAACCATCCTATAGTATTCAGTAATTTAGAGAAATTAGCCTTTATTCATTTTGTATTAAAATTGTATTGTATAATAGTACTGGGTACAACATCAAGAGTATTCTAATTATTGAGTTTAAGTCACCATCAGTGACGTCACGAATCAGATCTAACTTTTAAGGCGGAGTGACCGGCGGTCATAGGTCAGCAGGGTTGACATGTCTAATATTTCTCAAAGTTTTAATAACCATTTTTGTGATCGGGAACAGCTCTGCCGTTAGAGGCTTGTGTAATTTATTTCAGTAAAATAATTCAACCAGTCGGGATCAATTAAGTACAACAGAGTTTAATTGTTATAACTTAAACCTTGCTAGTAACTTGGTGAAACTTTGACTAGGCGGAAGGTTACAATGTTCTTGTCTGGGGTAGACCAGACAAGGAAGAGATCAGTGTGGTCACGGAAGCAGCTGGGAGAGGTCAAACATCTTACCTCTCCCCGAGACCAGCCAACACCTAGAGCTGGTCGCCCAAGGTATAGTTGCTATTGTAAATTATAGGGATAGTCTTCTCATTTGCCATTCAGGTCAAGTAGGGAGTGTTAAAGTGATAGGGAGTGAACATATTTAGATTTTTGTTTTAGTTTTCTTTTAATAAATTAAGTTAATAATTTGCATTTTTATTGTTTCCATTTGGTTATGTGTATACTTGTCCTGGTCACGTGGTCCACACGAGGCAGAGTTGTATTGGGCGCCGATTCTAACATCGAATCGGAATTATCATTACCGTGCCAATTTATTCCACACTCAGGGTCATCGTATATAGTGGGGATCAAGCCCCTAGGTTGATAATTAGCGTGATCGATCCAGACCTCGATCATTGCTCTGTGTTACTGGTCTGGTGGTGGCAGCAGAGGCGACTCTAGGGTTTGCTCAGAGCCTAGTTCACGTCATACTGGGTGTAGAATCCTAAGTCGGTCAATCGTCTTAGGACCACGTGGCGTGGAGTTGGCTTTGGTAAAAGTTTTGGAGTCCCTTGGTAGAGAATAAAAAGTAAGAATACGGGTAGAGGGCAAAGAAAGAGTGAAGTAGAGAGAGAGGACCCTACCCGTGTTACATCACTTCTGGGGTGTGAGTTTTCAGTTGCATATTGTCCTGGGGACCATTCAGGCTTGTTCGCATATATATATATATATATATATATATATATATATATATATATATATATATATATATATATATATATATATATATATATATATATATATATATATATATATATATATATATATATATATATATATATATGTGTGTGTTGTATATCACGAAAATAAACACGTGATTAAGAATGTGCAATGTCAGACCACGGAGGAAAAATGAAACAGGAATTTCCTTAAGTACTTTCGTATATTAAATACATCTTCAGAAGGTCCTTCTGAAGACCTGGGACCTTCTGAAGATGTATTTAATATACGAA
>NW_025566035.1:60000-82500 GCF_020424385.1 Procambarus clarkii | reverse complement strand
ACTCGAACCCATACTCCCAGGAGCAACGCAACTGGTATGTACAAGACGCCTTAATCCACTTGACCATCACGACCGGACAAAATGAGGTGATAGCCGAGGCTATTTGAACCACCCCACCGCCGGCACTCGGATAGTAATCTTGGGCATAGCATTTTACCAAATCACCTCATTCTTTGGGGCACACGTGAGGAACACAAATGCGAACAAGCCTGAATGGTCCCCAGGACAATATGCAACTGAAAACTCACACCCCAGAAGTGACTCGAACCCATACTCCCAGGAGCAACGCAACTGGTATGTACAAGACGCCTTAATCCACTTGACCATCACGACCGGACAAAATGAGGTGATAGCCGAGGCTATTTGAACCACCCCACCGCCGGCACTCGGATAGTAATCTTGGGCATAGCATTTTACCAAATCACCTCATTCTTTGGGGCACACGTGAGGAACACAAATGCGAACAAGCCTGAATGGTCCCCAGGACAATATGCAACTGAAAACTCACACCCCAGAAGTGACTCGAACCCATACTCCCAGGAGCAACGCAACTGGTATGTACAAGACGCCTTAATCCACTTGACCATCACGACCGGACAAAATGAGGTGATAGCCGAGGCTATTTGAACCACCCCACCGCCGGCACTCGGATAGTAATCTTGGGCATAGCATTTTACCAAATCACCTCATTCTTTGGGGCACACGTGAGGAACACAAATGCGAACAAGCCTGAATGGTCCCCAGGACAATATGCAACTGAAAACTCACACCCCAGAAGTGACTCGAACCCATACTCCCAGGAGCAACGCAACTGGTATGTACAAGACGCCTTAATCCACTTGACCATCACGACCGGACAAAATGAGGTGATAGCCGAGGCTATTTGAACCACCCCACCGCCGGCACTCGGATAGTAATCTTGGGCATAGCATTTTACCAAATCACCTCATTCTTTGGGGCACACGTGAGGAACACAAATGCGAACAAGCCTGAATGGTCCCCAGGACAATATGCAACTGAAAACTCACACCCCAGAAGTGACTCGAACCCATACTCCCAGGAGCAACGCAACTGGTATGTACAAGACGCCTTAATCCACTTGACCATCACGACCGGACAAAATGAGGTGATAGCCGAGGCTATTTGAACCACCCCACCGCCGGCACTCGGATAGTAATCTTGGGCATAGCATTTTACCAAATCACCTCATTCTTTGGGGCACACGTGAGGAACACAAATGCGAACAAGCCTGAATGGTCCCCAGGACAATATGCAACTGAAAACTCACACCCCAGAAGTGACTCGAACCCATACTCCCAGGAGCAACGCAACTGGTATGTACAAGACGCCTTAATCCACTTGACCATCACGACCGGACAAAATGAGGTGATAGCCGAGGCTATTTGAACCACCCCACCGCCGGCACTCGGATAGTAATCTTGGGCATAGCATTTTACCAAATCACCTCATTCTTTGGGGCACACGTGAGGAACACAAATGCGAACAAGCCTGAATGGTCCCCAGGACAATATGCAACTGAAAACTCACACCCCAGAAGTGACTCGAACCCATACTCCCAGGAGCAACGCAACTGGTATGTACAAGACGCCTTAATCCACTTGACCATCACGACCGGACAAAATGAGGTGATAGCCGAGGCTATTTGAACCACCCCACCGCCGGCACTCGGATAGTAATCTTGGGCATAGCATTTTACCAAATCACCTCATTCTTTGGGGCACACGTGAGGAACACAAATGCGAACAAGCCTGAATGGTCCCCAGGACAATATGCAACTGAAAACTCACACCCCAGAAGTGACTCGAACCCATACTCCCAGGAGCAACGCAACTGGTATGTACAAGACGCCTTAATCCACTTGACCATCACGACCGGACAAAATGAGGTGATAGCCGAGGCTATTTGAACCACCCCACCGCCGGCACTCGGATAGTAATCTTGGGCATAGCATTTTACCAAATCACCTCATTCTTTGGGGCACACGTGAGGAACACAAATGCGAACAAGCCTGAATGGTCCCCAGGACAATATGCAACTGAAAACTCACACCCCAGAAGTGACTCGAACCCATACTCCCAGGAGCAACGCAACTGGTATGTACAAGACGCCTTAATCCACTTGACCATCACGACCGGACAAAATGAGGTGATAGCCGAGGCTATTTGAACCACCCCACCGCCGGCACTCGGATAGTAATCTTGGGCATAGCATTTTACCAAATCACCTCATTCTTTGGGGCACACGTGAGGAACACAAATGCGAACAAGCCTGAATGGTCCCCAGGACAATATGCAACTGAAAACTCACACCCCAGAAGTGACTCGAACCCATACTCCCAGGAGCAACGCAACTGGTATGTACAAGACGCCTTAATCCACTTGACCATCACGACCGGACAAAATGAGGTGATAGCCGAGGCTATTTGAACCACCCCACCGCCGGCACTCGGATAGTAATCTTGGGCATAGCATTTTACCAAATCACCTCATTCTTTGGGGCACACGTGAGGAACACAAATGCGAACAAGCCTGAATGGTCCCCAGGACAATATGCAACTGAAAACTCACACCCCAGAAGTGACTCGAACCCATACTCCCAGGAGCAACGCAACTGGTATGTACAAGACGCCTTAATCCACTTGACCATCACGACCGGACAAAATGAGGTGATAGCCGAGGCTATTTGAACCACCCCACCGCCGGCACTCGGATAGTAATCTTGGGCATAGCATTTTACCAAATCACCTCATTCTTTGGGGCACACGTGAGGAACACAAATGCGAACAAGCCTGAATGGTCCCCAGGACAATATGCAACTGAAAACTCACACCCCAGAAGTGACTCGAACCCATACTCCCAGGAGCAACGCAACTGGTATGTACAAGACGCCTTAATCCACTTGACCATCACGACCGGACAAAATGAGGTGATAGCCGAGGCTATTTGAACCACCCCACCGCCGGCACTCGGATAGTAATCTTGGGCATAGCATTTTACCAAATCACCTCATTCTTTGGGGCACACGTGAGGAACACAAATGCGAACAGCCGAGGCTATTTGAACCACCCCACCGCCGGCACTCGGATAGTAATCTTGGGCATAGCATTTTACCAAATCACCTCATTCTTTGGGGCACACGTGAGGAACACAAATGCGAACAAGCCTGAATGGTCCCCAGGACAATATGCAACTGAAAACTCACACCCCAGAAGTGACTCGAACCCATACTCCCAGGAGCAACGCAACTGGTATGTACAAGACGCCTTAATCCACTTGACCATCACGACCGGACATAATGAGGTGATAGCCGAGGCTATTTGAACCACCCCACCGCCGGCACTCGGATAGTAATCTTGGGCATAGCATTTTACCAAATCACCTCATTCTTTGGGGCACACGTGAGGAACACAAATGCGAACAAGCCTGAATGGTCCCCAGGACAATATGCAACTGAAAACTCACACCCCAGAAGTGACTCGAACCCATACTCCCAGGAGCAACGCAACTGGTATGTACAAGACGCCTTAATCCACTTGACCATCACGACCGGACATAATGAGGTGATAGCCGAGGCTATTTGAACCACCCCACCGCCGGCACTCGGATAGTAATCTTGGGCATAGCATTTTACCAAATCACCTCATTCTTTGGGGCACACGTGAGGAACACAAATGCGAACAAGCCTGAATGGTCCCCAGGACAATATGCAACTGAAAACTCACACCCCAGAAGTGACTCGAACCCATACTCCCAGGAGCAACGCAACTGGTATGTACAAGACGCCTTAATCCACTTGACCATCACGACCGGACATAATGAGGTGATAGCCGAGGCTATTTGAACCACCCCACCGCCGGCACTCGGATAGTAATCTTGGGCATAGCATTTTACCAAATCACCTCATTCTTTGGGGCACACGTGAGGAACACAAATGCGAACAAGCCTGAATGGTCCCCAGGACAATATGCAACTGAAAACTCACACCCCAGAAGTGACTCGAACCCATACTCCCAGGAGCAACGCAACTGGTATGTACAAGACGCCTTAATCCACTTGACCATCACGACCGGACATAATGAGGTGATAGCCGAGGCTATTTGAACCACCCCACCGCCGGCACTCGGATAGTAATCTTGGGCATAGCATTTTACCAAATCACCTCATTCTTTGGGGCACACGTGAGGAACACAAATGCGAACAAGCCTGAATGGTCCCCAGGACAATATGCAACTGAAAACTCACACCCCAGAAGTGACTCGAACCCATACTCCCAGGAGCAACGCAACTGGTATGTACAAGACGCCTTAATCCACTTGACCATCACGACCGGACATAATGAGGTGATAGCCGAGGCTATTTGAACCACCCCACCGCCGGCACTCGGATAGTAATCTTGGGCATAGCATTTTACCAAATCACCTCATTCTTTGGGGCACACGTGAGGAACACAAATGCGAACAAGCCTGAATGGTCCCCAGGACAATATGCAACTGAAAACTCACACCCCAGAAGTGACTCGAACCCATACTCCCAGGAGCAACGCAACTGGTATGTACAAGACGCCTTAATCCACTTGACCATCACGACCGGACATAATGAGGTGATAGCCGAGGCTATTTGAACCACCCCACCGCCGGCACTCGGATAGTAATCTTGGGCATAGCATTTTACCAAATCACCTCATTCTTTGGGGCACACGTGAGGAACACAAATGCGAACAAGCCTGAATGGTCCCCAGGACAATATGCAACTGAAAACTCACACCCCAGAAGTGACTCGAACCCATACTCCCAGGAGCAACGCAACTGGTATGTACAAGACGCCTTAATCCACTTGACCATCACGACCGGACATAATGAGGTGATAGCCGAGGCTATTTGAACCACCCCACCGCCGGCACTCGGATAGTAATCTTGGGCATAGCATTTTACCAAATCACCTCATTCTTTGGGGCACACGTGAGGAACACAAATGCGAACAAGCCTGAATGGTCCCCAGGACAATATGCAACTGAAAACTCACACCCCAGAAGTGACTCGAACCCATACTCCCAGGAGCAACGCAACTGGTATGTACAAGACGCCTTAATCCACTTGACCATCACGACCGGACATAATGAGGTGATAGCCGAGGCTATTTGAACCACCCCACCGCCGGCACTCGGATAGTAATCTTGGGCATAGCATTTTACCAAATCACCTCATTCTTTGGGGCACACGTGAGGAACACAAATGCGAACAAGCCTGAATGGTCCCCAGGACAATATGCAACTGAAAACTCACACCCCAGAAGTGACTCGAACCCATACTCCCAGGAGCAACGCAACTGGTATGTACAAGACGCCTTAATCCACTTGACCATCACGACCGGACATAATGAGGTGATAGCCGAGGCTATTTGAACCACCCCACCGCCGGCACTCGGATAGTAATCTTGGGCATAGCATTTTACCAAATCACCTCATTCTTTGGGGCACACGTGAGGAACACAAATGCGAACAAGCCTGAATGGTCCCCAGGACAATATGCAACTGAAAACTCACACCCCAGAAGTGACTCGAACCCATACTCCCAGGAGCAACGCAACTGGTATGTACAAGACGCCTTAATCCACTTGACCATCACGACCGGACATAATGAGGTGATAGCCGAGGCTATTTGAACCACCCCACCGCCGGCACTCGGATAGTAATCTTGGGCATAGCATTTTACCAAATCACCTCATTCTTTGGGGCACACGTGAGGAACACAAATGCGAACAAGCCTGAATGGTCCCCAGGACAATATGCAACTGAAAACTCACACCCCAGAAGTGACTCGAACCCATACTCCCAGGAGCAACGCAACTGGTATGTACAAGACGCCTTAATCCACTTGACCATCACGACCGGACATAATGAGGTGATAGCCGAGGCTATTT
Source organism: Procambarus clarkii (assembly GCF_020424385.1). Taxonomy (NCBI): domain Eukaryota; kingdom Metazoa; phylum Arthropoda; class Malacostraca; order Decapoda; family Cambaridae; genus Procambarus; species Procambarus clarkii. The sequence continues at coordinate 76,561 of NW_025566035.1, read as the reverse complement.
GAACCACCCCACCGCCGGCACTCGGATAGTAATCTTGGGCATAGCATTTTACCAAATCACCTCATTCTTTGGGGCACACGTGAGGAACACAAATGCGAACAAGCCTGAATGGTCCCCAGGACAATATGCAACTGAAAACTCACACCCCAGAAGTGACTCGAACCCATACTCCCAGGAGCAACGCAACTGGTATGTACAAGACGCCTTAATCCACTTGACCATCACGACCGGACATAATGAGGTGATAGCCGAGGCTATTTGAACCACCCCACCGCCGGCACTCGGATAGTAATCTTGGGCATAGCATTTTACCAAATCACCTCATTCTTTGGGGCACACGTGAGGAACACAAATGCGAACAAGCCTGAATGGTCCCCAGGACAATATGCAACTGAAAACTCACACCCCAGAAGTGACTCGAACCCATACTCCCAGGAGCAACGCAACTGGTATGTACAAGACGCCTTAATCCACTTGACCATCACGACCGGACATAATGAGGTGATAGCCGAGGCTATTTGAACCACCCCACCGCCGGCACTCGGATAGTAATCTTGGGCATAGCATTTTACCAAATCACCTCATTCTTTGGGGCACACGTGAGGAACACAAATGCGAACAAGCCTGAATGGTCCCCAGGACAATATGCAACTGAAAACTCACACCCCAGAAGTGACTCGAACCCATACTCCCAGGAGCAACGCAACTGGTATGTACAAGACGCCTTAATCCACTTGACCATCACGACCGGACATAATGAGGTGATAGCCGAGGCTATTTGAACCACCCCACCGCCGGCACTCGGATAGTAATCTTGGGCATAGCATTTTACCAAATCACCTCATTCTTTGGGGCACACGTGAGGAACACAAATGCGAACAAGCCTGAATGGTCCCCAGGACAATATGCAACTGAAAACTCACACCCCAGAAGTGACTCGAACCCATACTCCCAGGAGCAACGCAACTGGTATGTACAAGACGCCTTAATCCACTTGACCATCACGACCGGACATAATGAGGTGATAGCCGAGGCTATTTGAACCACCCCACCGCCGGCACTCGGATAGTAATCTTGGGCATAGCATTTTACCAAATCACCTCATTCTTTGGGGCACACGTGAGGAACACAAATGCGAACAAGCCTGAATGGTCCCCAGGACAATATGCAACTGAAAACTCACACCCCAGAAGTGACTCGAACCCATACTCCCAGGAGCAACGCAACTGGTATGTACAAGACGCCTTAATCCACTTGACCATCACGACCGGACATAATGAGGTGATAGCCGAGGCTATTTGAACCACCCCACCGCCGGCACTCGGATAGTAATCTTGGGCATAGCATTTTACCAAATCACCTCATTCTTTGGGGCACACGTGAGGAACACAAATGCGAACAAGCCTGAATGGTCCCCAGGACAATATGCAACTGAAAACTCACACCCCAGAAGTGACTCGAACCCATACTCCCAGGAGCAACGCAACTGGTATGTACAAGACGCCTTAATCCACTTGACCATCACGACCGGACATAATGAGGTGATAGCCGAGGCTATTTGAACCACCCCACCGCCGGCACTCGGATAGTAATCTTGGGCATAGCATTTTACCAAATCACCTCATTCTTTGGGGCACACGTGAGGAACACAAATGCGAACAAGCCTGAATGGTCCCCAGGACAATATGCAACTGAAAACTCACACCCCAGAAGTGACTCGAACCCATACTCCCAGGAGCAACGCAACTGGTATGTACAAGACGCCTTAATCCACTTGACCATCACGACCGGACATAATGAGGTGATAGCCGAGGCTATTTGAACCACCCCACCGCCGGCACTCGGATAGTAATCTTGGGCATAGCATTTTACCAAATCACCTCATTCTTTGGGGCACACGTGAGGAACACAAATGCGAACAAGCCTGAATGGTCCCCAGGACAATATGCAACTGAAAACTCACACCCCAGAAGTGACTCGAACCCATACTCCCAGGAGCAACGCAACTGGTATGTACAAGACGCCTTAATCCACTTGACCATCACGACCGGACATAATGAGGTGATAGCCGAGGCTATTTGAACCACCCCACCGCCGGCACTCGGATAGTAATCTTGGGCATAGCATTTTACCAATCACCTCATTCTTTGGGGCACACGTGAGGAACACAAATGCGAACAAGCCTGAATGGTCCCCAGGACAATATGCAACTGAAAACTCACACCCCAGAAGTGACTCGAACCCATACTCCCAGGAGCAACGCAACTGGTATGTACAAGACGCCTTAATCCACTTGACCATCACGACCGGACATAATGAGGTGATAGCCGAGGCTATTTGAACCACCCCACCGCCGGCACTCGGATAGTAATCTTGGGCATAGCATTTTACCAAATCACCTCATTCTTTGGGGCACACGTGAGGAACACAAATGCGAACAAGCCTGAATGGTCCCCAGGACAATATGCAACTGAAAACTCACACCCCAGAAGTGACTCGAACCCATACTCCCAGGAGCAACGCAACTGGTATGTACAAGACGCCTTAATCCACTTGACCATCACGACCGGACATAATGAGGTGATAGCCGAGGCTATTTGAACCACCCCACCGCCGGCACTCGGATAGTAATCTTGGGCATAGCATTTTACCAAATCACCTCATTCTTTGGGGCACACGTGAGGAACACAAATGCGAACAAGCCTGAATGGTCCCCAGGACAATATGCAACTGAAAACTCACACCCCAGAAGTGACTCGAACCCATACTCCCAGGAGCAACGCAACTGGTATGTACAAGACGCCTTAATCCACTTGACCATCACGACCGGACATAATGAGGTGATAGCCGAGGCTATTTGAACCACCCCACCGCCGGCACTCGGATAGTAATCTTGGGCATAGCATTTTACCAAATCACCTCATTCTTTGGGGCACACGTGAGGAACACAAATGCGAACAAGCCTGAATGGTCCCCAGGACAATATGCAACTGAAAACTCACACCCCAGAAGTGACTCGAACCCATACTCCCAGGAGCAACGCAACTGGTATGTACAAGACGCCTTAATCCACTTGACCATCACGACCGGACATAATGAGGTGATAGCCGAGGCTATTTGAACCACCCCACCGCCGGCACTCGGATAGTAATCTTGGGCATAGCATTTTACCAAATCACCTCATTCTTTGGGGCACACGTGAGGAACACAAATGCGAACAAGCCTGAATGGTCCCCAGGACAATATGCAACTGAAAACTCACACCCCAGAAGTGACTCGAACCCATACTCCCAGGAGCAACGCAACTGGTATGTACAAGACGCCTTAATCCACTTGACCATCACGACCGGACATAATGAGGTGATAGCCGAGGCTATTTGAACCACCCCACCGCCGGCACTCGGATAGTAATCTTGGGCATAGCATTTTACCAAATCACCTCATTCTTTGGGGCACACGTGAGGAACACAAATGCGAACAAGCCTGAATGGTCCCCAGGACAATATGCAACTGAAAACTCACACCCCAGAAGTGACTCGAACCCATACTCCCAGGAGCAACGCAACTGGTATGTACAAGACGCCTTAATCCACTTGACCATCACGACCGGACATAATGAGGTGATAGCCGAGGCTATTTGAACCACCCCACCGCCGGCACTCGGATAGTAATCTTGGGCATAGCATTTTACCAAATCACCTCATTCTTTGGGGCACACGTGAGGAACACAAATGCGAACAAGCCTGAATGGTCCCCAGGACAATATGCAACTGAAAACTCACACCCCAGAAGTGACTCGAACCCATACTCCCAGGAGCAACGCAACTGGTATGTACAAGACGCCTTAATCCACTTGACCATCACGACCGGACATAATGAGGTGATAGCCGAGGCTATTTGAACCACCCCACCGCCGGCACTCGGATAGTAATCTTGGGCATAGCATTTTACCAAATCACCTCATTCTTTGGGGCACACGTGAGGAACACAAATGCGAACAAGCCTGAATGGTCCCCAGGACAATATGCAACTGAAAACTCACACCCCAGAAGTGACTCGAACCCATACTCCCAGGAGCAACGCAACTGGTATGTACAAGACGCCTTAATCCACTTGACCATCACGACCGGACATAATGAGGTGATAGCCGAGGCTATTTGAACCACCCCACCGCCGGCACTCGGATAGTAATCTTGGGCATAGCATTTTACCAAATCACCTCATTCTTTGGGGCACACGTGAGGAACACAAATGCGAACAAGCCTGAATGGTCCCCAGGACAATATGCAACTGAAAACTCACACCCCAGAAGTGACTCGAACCCATACTCCCAGGAGCAACGCAACTGGTATGTACAAGACGCCTTAATCCACTTGACCATCACGACCGGACATAATGAGGTGATAGCCGAGGCTATTTGAACCACCCCACCGCCGGCACTCGGATAGTAATCTTGGGCATAGCATTTTACCAAATCACCTCATTCTTTGGGGCACACGTGAGGAACACAAATGCGAACAAGCCTGAATGGTCCCCAGGACAATATGCAACTGAAAACTCACACCCCAGAAGTGACTCGAACCCATACTCCCAGGAGCAACGCAACTGGTATGTACAAGACGCCTTAATCCACTTGACCATCACGACCGGACATAATGAGGTGATAGCCGAGGCTATTTGAACCACCCCACCGCCGGCACTCGGATAGTAATCTTGGGCATAGCATTTTACCAAATCACCTCATTCTTTGGGGCACACGTGAGGAACACAAATGCGAACAAGCCTGAATGGTCCCCAGGACAATATGCAACTGAAAACTCACACCCCAGAAGTGACTCGAACCCATACTCCCAGGAGCAACGCAACTGGTATGTACAAGACGCCTTAATCCACTTGACCATCACGACCGGACATAATGAGGTGATAGCCGAGGCTATTTGAACCACCCCACCGCCGGCACTCGGATAGTAATCTTGGGCATAGCATTTTACCAAATCACCTCATTCTTTGGGGCACACGTGAGGAACACAAATGCGAACAAGCCTGAATGGTCCCCAGGACAATATGCAACTGAAAACTCACACCCCAGAAGTGACTCGAACCCATACTCCCAGGAGCAACGCAACTGGTATGTACAAGACGCCTTAATCCACTTGACCATCACGACCGGACATAATGAGGTGATAGCCGAGGCTATTTGAACCACCCCACCGCCGGCACTCGGATAGTAATCTTGGGCATAGCATTTTACCAAATCACCTCATTCTTTGGGGCACACGTGAGGAACACAAATGCGAACAAGCCTGAATGGTCCCCAGGACAATATGCAACTGAAAACTCACACCCCAGAAGTGACTCGAACCCATACTCCCAGGAGCAACGCAACTGGTATGTACAAGACGCCTTAATCCACTTGACCATCACGACCGGACATAATGAGGTGATAGCCGAGGCTATTTGAACCACCCCACCGCCGGCACTCGGATAGTAATCTTGGGCATAGCATTTTACCAAATCACCTCATTCTTTGGGGCACACGTGAGGAACACAAATGCGAACAAGCCTGAATGGTCCCCAGGACAATATGCAACTGAAAACTCACACCCCAGAAGTGACTCGAACCCATACTCCCAGGAGCAACGCAACTGGTATGTACAAGACGCCTTAATCCACTTGACCATCACGACCGGACATAATGAGGTGATAGCCGAGGCTATTTGAACCACCCCACCGCCGGCACTCGGATAGTAATCTTGGGCATAGCATTTTACCAAATCACCTCATTCTTTGGGGCACACGTGAGGAACACAAATGCGAACAAGCCTGAATGGTCCCCAGGACAATATGCAACTGAAAACTCACACCCCAGAAGTGACTCGAACCCATACTCCCAGGAGCAACGCAACTGGTATGTACAAGACGCCTTAATCCACTTGACCATCACGACCGGACATAATGAGGTGATAGCCGAGGCTATTTGAACCACCCCACCGCCGGCACTCGGATAGTAATCTTGGGCATAGCATTTTACCAAATCACCTCATTCTTTGGGGCACACGTGAGGAACACAAATGCGAACAAGCCTGAATGGTCCCCAGGACAATATGCAACTGAAAACTCACACCCCAGAAGTGACTCGAACCCATACTCCCAGGAGCAACGCAACTGGTATGTACAAGACGCCTTAATCCACTTGACCATCACGACCGGACATAATGAGGTGATAGCCGAGGCTATTTGAACCACCCCACCGCCGGCACTCGGATAGTAATCTTGGGCATAGCATTTTACCAAATCACCTCATTCTTTGGGGCACACGTGAGGAACACAAATGCGAACAAGCCTGAATGGTCCCCAGGACAATATGCAACTGAAAACTCACACCCCAGAAGTGACTCGAACCCATACTCCCAGGAGCAACGCAACTGGTATGTACAAGACGCCTTAATCCACTTGACCATCACGACCGGACATAATGAGGTGATAGCCGAGGCTATTTGAACCACCCCACCGCCGGCACTCGGATAGTAATCTTGGGCATAGCATTTTACCAAATCACCTCATTCTTTGGGGCACACGTGAGGAACACAAATGCGAACAAGCCTGAATGGTCCCCAGGACAATATGCAACTGAAAACTCACACCCCAGAAGTGACTCGAACCCATACTCCCAGGAGCAACGCAACTGGTATGTACAAGACGCCTTAATCCACTTGACCATCACGACCGGACATAATGAGTGATAGCCGAGGCTATTTGAACCACCCCACCGCCGGCACTCGGATAGTAATCTTGGGCATAGCATTTTACCAAATCACCTCATTCTTTGGGGCACACGTGAGGAACACAAATGCGAACAAGCCTGAATGGTCCCCAGGACAATATGCAACTGAAAACTCACACCCCAGAAGTGACTCGAACCCATACTCCCAGGAGCAACGCAACTGGTATGTACAAGACGCCTTAATCCACTTGACCATCACGACCGGACATAATGAGGTGATAGCCGAGGCTATTTGAACCACCCCACCGCCGGCACTCGGATAGTAATCTTGGGCATAGCATTTTACCAAATCACCTCATTCTTTGGGGCACACGTGAGGAACACAAATGCGAACAAGCCTGAATGGTCCCCAGGACAATATGCAACTGAAAACTCACACCCCAGAAGTGACTCGAACCCATACTCCCAGGAGCAACGCAACTGGTATGTACAAGACGCCTTAATCCACTTGACCATCACGACCGGACATAATGAGGTGATAGCCGAGGCTATTTGAACCACCCCACCGCCGGCACTCGGATAGTAATCTTGGGCATAGCATTTTACCAAATCACCTCATTCTTTGGGGCACACGTGAGGAACACAAATGCGAACAAGCCTGAATGGTCCCCAGGACAATATGCAACTGAAAACTCACACCCCAGAAGTGACTCGAACCCATACTCCCAGGAGCAACGCAACTGGTATGTACAAGACGCCTTAATCCACTTGACCATCACGACCGGACATAATGAGGTGATAGCCGAGGCTATTTGAACCACCCCACCGCCGGCACTCGGATAGTAATCTTGGGCATAGCATTTTACCAAATCACCTCATTCTTTGGGGCACACGTGAGGAACACAAATGCGAACAAGCCTGAATGGTCCCCAGGACAATATGCAACTGAAAACTCACACCCCAGAAGTGACTCGAACCCATACTCCCAGGAGCAACGCAACTGGTATGTACAAGACGCCTTAATCCACTTGACCATCACGACCGGACATAATGAGGTGATAGCCGAGGCTATTTGAACCACCCCACCGCCGGCACTCGGATAGTAATCTTGGGCATAGCATTTTACCAAATCACCTCATTCTTTGGGGCACACGTGAGGAACACAAATGCGAACAAGCCTGAATGGTCCCCAGGACAATATGCAACTGAAAACTCACACCCCAGAAGTGACTCGAACCCATACTCCCAGGAGCAACGCAACTGGTATGTACAAGACGCCTTAATCCACTTGACCATCACGACCGGACATAATGAGGTGATAGCCGAGGCTATTTGAACCACCCCACCGCCGGCACTCGGATAGTAATCTTGGGCATAGCATTTTACCAAATCACCTCATTCTTTGGGGCACACGTGAGGAACACAAATGCGAACAAGCCTGAATGGTCCCCAGGACAATATGCAACTGAAAACTCACACCCCAGAAGTGACTCGAACCCATACTCCCAGGAGCAACGCAACTGGTATGTACAAGACGCCTTAATCCACTTGACCATCACGACCGGACATAATGAGGTGATAGCCGAGGCTATTTGAACCACCCCACCGCCGGCACTCGGATAGTAATCTTGGGCATAGCATTTTACCAAATCACCTCATTCTTTGGGGCACACGTGAGGAACACAAATGCGAACAAGCCTGAATGGTCCCCAGGACAATATGCAACTGAAAACTCACACCCCAGAAGTGACTCGAACCCATACTCCCAGGAGCAACGCAACTGGTATGTACAAGACGCCTTAATCCACTTGACCATCACGACCGGACATAATGAGGTGATAGCCGAGGCTATTTGAACCACCCCACCGCCGGCACTCGGATAGTAATCTTGGGCATAGCATTTTACCAAATCACCTCATTCTTTGGGGCACACGTGAGGAACACAAATGCGAACAAGCCTGAATGGTCCCCAGGACAATATGCAACTGAAAACTCACACCCCAGAAGTGACTCGAACCCATACTCCCAGGAGCAACGCAACTGGTATGTACAAGACGCCTTAATCCACTTGACCATCACGACCGGACATAATGAGGTGATAGCCGAGGCTATTTGAACCACCCCACCGCCGGCACTCGGATAGTAATCTTGGGCATAGCATTTTACCAAATCACCTCATTCTTTGGGGCACACGTGAGGAACACAAATGCGAACAAGCCTGAATGGTCCCCAGGACAATATGCAACTGAAAACTCACACCCCAGAAGTGACTCGAACCCATACTCCCAGGAGCAACGCAACTGGTATGTACAAGACGCCTTAATCCACTTGACCATCACGACCGGACATAATGAGGTGATAGCCGAGGCTATTTGAACCACCCCACCGCCGGCACTCGGATAGTAATCTTGGGCATAGCATTTTACCAAATCACCTCATTCTTTGGGGCACACGTGAGGAACACAAATGCGAACAAGCCTGAATGGTCCCCAGGACAATATGCAACTGAAAACTCACACCCCAGAAGTGACTCGAACCCATACTCCCAGGAGCAACGCAACTGGTATGTACAAGACGCCTTAATCCACTTGACCATCACGACCGGACATAATGAGGTGATAGCCGAGGCTATTTGAACCACCCCACCGCCGGCACTCGGATAGTAATCTTGGGCATAGCATTTTACCAAATCACCTCATTCTTTGGGGCAGTGAGGAACACAAATGCGAACAAGCCTGAATGGTCCCCAGGACAATATGCAACTGAAAACTCACACCCCAGAAGTGACTCGAACCCATACTCCCAGGAGCAACGCAACTGGTATGTACAAGACGCCTTAATCCACTTGACCATCACGACCGGACAAAATGAGGTGATAGCCGAGGCTATTTGAACCACCCCACCGCCGGCACTCGGATAGTAATCTTGGGCATAGCATTTTACCAAATCACCTCATTCTTTGGGGCACACGTGAGGAACACAAATGCGAACAAGCCTGAATGGTCCCCAGGACAATATGCAACTGAAAACTCACACCCCAGAAGTGACTCGAACCCATACTCCCAGGAGCAACGCAACTGGTATGTACCTCATTCTTTGGGGCACACGTGAGGAACACAAATGCGAACAAGCCTGAATGGTCCCCAGGACAATATGCAACTGAAAACTCACACCCCAGAAGTGACTCGAACCCATACCAGCGCAGCTGAGGGAAGCGGGGCGGCCACCTTCAGGGAGACCCAGAAAACTAACAAGTACAGGGACCTAGAACGTTGTTACAGGTTCGTGCCAATAGGCTCTGAGACTCTGGGCGCCTGGGGTAAATGTGCACTTAAGTTCCTGAAGGAGCTGGGCGAGGAACTCATTGGGAAGACTAGAGACCCAAGAGCGGCCAGTTTTATGTTCCAGCGCCTGAGTGTCGCAGTTCAGAGGGGAAATGCGTGTTGTATCTTGGGTACGCACCCGACCCCCGAGGAACTGGACGAGGTCTTCGAACACTGATTGGTATATTGTTATATTGTTATATAAGTGTGTGTTTTCTGTAAACTGTAACATTGCAATAAAATCAAATCAAATAAAAAAATAATAGGGGTGGTAGGAGAGGAAAAGATTAAAGTATTCAGTGAGAATCAACAAGGTCTTCTCTGAACACTATTTATTTTCTTCTTCGAGGATGTGGGTCCCTTTAATTTAACCAGTGGTGGTACCCCTATATATATATATATATATATATATATATATATATATATATATATATATATATATATATATATATATATATATATATATATATATATATATATATATATATATATATATATATATATATATATAATATATATATATTTAATATATATATATGTCGTACCTAGTAGCCAGAACGCACTTCTCAGCCTACTATGCAAGGCCCGATTTGCTTAATAAGCCAAGTTTTCATGAATTAATTGTTTTTCGACTACCTAACCTACCTAACCTAACCTAACCTAACCTAACTTTTTTGGCTACCTAACCTAACCTAACCTATAAAGATAGGTTAGGTTAGGTTAGGTAGGGTTGGTTAGGTTCGGTCATATATCTACGTTAATTTTAACTCCAATAAAAAAAAAATGGCCTCATACATAATGAAATGGGTTGCTTTATCATTTCATAAGAAAAAAATTAGAGAAAATATATTATTTCAGGAAAACTTGGCTTATTAGGCAAATCAGGCCTTGCATAGTAGGCCGAGAAGTGACATATATATATATATATATATATATATATATATATATATATATATATATATATATATATATATATATATATATATATATATATATATATATATATATATATATATATATATATATATATATGTATATATATATATATATATATATATATATATATATATATATATATATATATATATATATATATATATATATATATATATATATATATATATATATATATATATATATATATATATATATATATATATATATGTCGTACCTAGTAGCCAGAAAGCACTTGTCAGCCTATTATGCAAGGACCGATTTGCCTAATAAGCCAAATTTTCATGAATTAATATTTTTTCGACAACCTAACCTACCTAACCTAACCTAACCTGACTTTTTCGGCTACCTAACCTAAGCAAATCTATAAAGATAGGTTAGGTTAGGTTAGGTAGGGTTGGTTAGGTTCGGTCATATATCTACGTTAATTTTAACTCCAATAAAAAAAATTTACCTCATTCATAATGAAATGGGTAGCTTTATCATTTCATAAGAAAAAAATTTGAGAAACTATATTAATTCCGGAAAACTTGGCTTATTAAGCAAATCGGGCCTTGCATAGTAGGCTGAGAAGTACGTTCTGGCTACTAGGTACGACATATATATATATATATATATATATATATATATATATATTGTGGTGGAAATATAAATCGGAAAATTGAAATATTTGTATTCCTCCCCCTTTAGTTTTACTTGCGTTACGGAACACACCCCTTGAAAGCCTCTACTAACTTGGGGCCGGATTCCCAATACTCTACTACCATCAGAGAAGAACCCGGTTGCTTGCCAGTAGGGCCGTAACACGCTCCATCAAGTGACCATGGGTTAGGCGAGTATGGCCAATACGCAACCTCGCCAGAGCTGTTTCCCACCGCCGGTTACGGTGGAAGGAGGATGACCACGAGGAAACACAACATTTAAGAACACGTAGTTTGTTACCAGTAACAGACAACCAAGAAGCCTGCCAACGGGTAAGGACGGAGGAATGGATAACCGGGTAAAAGTCGTAATATGGAATACCTTTACGAGAGATGGGACAAGAGCGGACAGCATCCTTGGCGGCAGCATCCGCACGCTCATTTAAAGATACACCAATATGGCTGGGAACCCAACAAAACTCAACCGACTTAAATTTACTGTGAACAAGAAACAGCCAATGCTGGATCTCGACAACTACTGGATGAACCGGATTAAAGGACCCGAGAGCTATGAGGGCACTACGAGAGTCAACAACAACTACAAAGGAAGACTGACAACGAGAAAGCAGGAGACGAAGAGCATAGAGAATAGCATAAAGATCCGCTGTAAAAATGCTAGTCTCCGGAGGTAAGCGACACATATAAGTGCGATCAGGAAAAACAACAGAGTAGCCAACACCGTCCGCAGACTTAGACCCATCGGTGAAGACAGAAACGGAGCGGGAGTGAGAAGAAAAGTGCTCGAGGAAAAGGCGTTTTAGAACCGTAGGAGGGGTAAAAGTTTTAGTGATACGGGTCAAGGATGTACAAAACCGCGGAAGAGAGGCTCTCCACGGGGGCAAAGAAGGAACAACACGAGGAGAAACATTAGAAATACGAACGGAAAGAGAGTCCTGTAGGTGAGATAACCGGACAGAAAGAGGAAGGTGGTGATGAGGAACAGGAACCGCAGGAGGGGTAAAAGTTAAAGCACGACAGAGGCGAGAGGAAGGATGTTGTATGGACCGCGCAAGATAGCGAAGACAGTAGCGATCACGGCGGTCTTGAAGAGACAGGAAGCCAGTGTCAACATACAAGCTAAGGACGGGAGTCGAACGAAAGGCACCAGAAGTGAGGCGCAACCCAGTATGGTGCAAAGCATCAAGACGGCGAAGAGTAGAAGAAGAAGCAGACGAGTAAGAAGGGCAACCATAATCGAGCTTAGACAGGACGAGAGAGGAATGTAAAGCAAGGAGAGTGCGCCTATCTGCCCCCCAAGAAGTATGGGACAAGACCCGAAGGAGGGTAAGGGCCTTAGAGCACGCAACATGGAGGTAAGAGATATGGGGAGACCAAGACAAACGAGTGTCAAGGAATAACCCCAAAAGCTTCGCGGAATCTTTGTACTCAAGGGGATGACCATAAAGTGACAAAGAGGGACGAAGAACGACCTGTTTCCGCGTAAAAGTCATGGCACAAGTCTTAGAAGCAGAGAACTTGAAGCCATGATCTGTGGCCCAAGACGACACGGCATCAATTGCAAGTAGAAGCCGGCGCTGAAGGAGAGGCGAATCATCACCCTGACAGCAAAGGGTAAGATCATCGACATAGAGAGCGGAGAAGGCACCTGAAGGAAGAGAGGAAAGAAGACCATTGAGGGCAACCAGAAAAAGAGTAGTGCTCAGAACACTACCCTGGGGCACACCTTCGTATTGTTGAAAAGAGGCAGAGAGAGCGGTACCAAGGTGCATCCGAAAGAAACGACGAGAGAGGAAGCTGCGGAGAAAGAGAGGGAGATGACCACGAAGGCCAAAAGAATGAAGATGAGATAGAATATGATACCGCCAAGTGGTGTCGTAAGTCTTTTCCAGGTCAAAAAGGACGGCAACAACGGAGATCTTCGCAGCAAAAGCAGTACGAATATAGACCTCCAAGTTCACCAGGACATCTGTCGTGCTGCGGAACTTGCGGAAACCAAATTGAGAAGGGGAGAGGAGGTGATGGTGTTCCAGGAACCACATCAGACGAACTTTATCCACACGTTCAAAGAGTTTGCAGACACAACTTGTGAGGGCAATAGGGCGAAAATCCTTAAGGGAAGTACCCAGAGACCCCGGTTTGCGAACAGGGAGGACAACGGCATCGAGCCAGTCCTTAGGGATTGACGACGACTCCCAGATCCGATTATACAGACTCAGTAAATACTGAGACGTGCACGGAGGGAGATGGCGAAGCATCTCATAATGAATACCATCGGAGCCCGTCGGCCGATACCATCGGCCAGGGTAGAACGAAGTTCAGAGAGAGAGAAGGGATCATTATAGGGAAGCTGAAGACGAGTGCAGAAATCTAAAGGACGAGACTCAAGGACAGGTTTACGAAGAAGGAAAGATTGGGGAATATGAAGACCAGAGCTAACAGAAGAAAAGTGAGAACCCAGTACGGAAGCGACCTGAATCGGGTCTGCCACAAGAATATCATGGAGGTGAAGGACCGGTGAAACATCGGGAACGAACTTACTCGCTATCTTGCGGATACGCTTCCAGATCTGGGCCAGAGGAGTTTCAGACGTAATTGATGAGACATAAGATGCCCAACATTCATGTTTAGCCGTACGGATGGACCTACGGGCCACTGCACTCGCTTTCCGAAAGAAAATAAAAGAATCGGTCGTCTGCCTACGGCGGTGCCTCTTCCAGGCTGCACGCTTACAGCGGACAGCCCGCGCACAGTCCGCATTCCACCAGGGAACGCAGTTCCGTGGACCCCAAGAGGAAGAGCGAGGAATAGAGCAGAGGGCAGCGTTGAAGACAGTGTCATGAAAAAAAAGGAGAGCGCGAGAGAGAGGCAGAAGGGAGAGGTCAGAGAGAGCAGCACTGAGGGTAAATAGGGTGCCGTCCGACTTAGCAAACTGCCACCTAGGGAAAGAGAGGGAAGGGCGAAAAAAGAAAAAGGAAACAAGGATGGGGAAATGATCACTTCCATGGAGGTCATCAAGTACCTGCCACGTGAAATCTAAGTAAAGAGAAGAAGAGCAGAGAGAAAGATCAAGACAAAAAAGGGAGCGAATCCGAGAGTCCAAATGAGTGGGCTCACCAGAATTCAGAAGAGACAGGGAAGAAGAGAGGAGAAACGGCTCAAGAAGGCGACCCCGGGTATTCGTCAGAACGTCACCCCAAAGAGAATGACGACAATTGAAGTCACCCAGCAGAAGCACAGGCTCCGGCAAGGAGTCTAGGAGGAGTTTCAAATCAGGAAGAGAAAGCGGGACACTCGGGGGGAGATAGATGGAACAAACTGTGTACCATTTCCCCACAAAGATACGAGCAGCAGAACAATGGAGAGGCGAAGGAAAAAGTAAAGGAACAAAGGGAACATCAGCACGAATCAGGAGAGCAGAAGAATTAGAAGCCCCAGCAACGGCTGGGGAGGGGGGAGAGAAAGGAATAGCCACGAAAACGACCAGGACGAGCACCAAGCATCCGCTCCTGGAGACAGACACAAAGGGGCGAAAACCGCGAAATCAGAAGTTGGAGTTCGAGGAAATTGGCGTAATAACCTCGAACGTTCCATTGAAGAATGGACAACGACGAGAAGAGAAAGGACAAAAACAGAGAACAAGGAAGAAACAAAGGCGAAAGAGCAACAGAGCACGTTAAAGAATATCAGGGTCGGGATCAGGGTCAGCAAAGTCAGGGTTAGGGGGCATGGGTAAACTGAGCAAAGACGGAGGGAAGGAAACGGGAGAACAGATCAGATTGTCCGGAGGAGGAAGAGGAGGAGACAACGGAGAGGAGCAGTCAAGGACAGCAGCAGGAAGAGGGGGAGTAGAAAGAGGGGAGCGCACTTCAGCAAGAGCAGGAACTGAAAGGGAAGCTGGGGGACAAATGAAACCTCCATAGCAGGAATAGGGGATGCAGCACTGAAATGGGAGGGAAAGGAGCAACAGAGCCAGAAGTAGGAGCTGAGGAAGAAAGCGAAGCCGGGGAGGAGGAAGGAGAGGAGCCAGGCTTACGCTTCTGACTTAAAGAGACCGGTGTCTCAGCAACTACGTACCGGGCAACGGATTCCAGTGTCTCAACAGGAGAAGCTGAACGAGAGCACACACGACGGCCGTTAGGAGAGCGATGGACATCCGCCTGCACCGACAGGCGGCGGGAAGAGCCGATAGATGGAGGAAGAGGATGGAAAGGAGGATGGGAGGGAGACGAGGAAGAAGACACAGGAGACATGACAGATCGGGTAGAAAGAAGGGGAACCCCAGACAGAAGACCAGGAGGGGGACCCCTCGGGAGAGAACGCAAAGGAACAGAGGAGGGGGGGGGGGCAGTGGGCGTATCAGGGTCCAAGGCCCGGAAACGGTTGTGAGTCTGAGGAAGGAGGGAAGGACGAGGAGAGGAAAAGTGCAACACGCGAGCATAAGAGACGTTAGTATAAGGCGGGAGCCGGCGAACCTGGCGCCTCGCCTCAGGAAAAGATAAACGCTCCCGGTGCTTCAGGTTGAGGACGGCTGCCTCAAGCTTGTAATGGACACAGGCACGGGAGAAGGTAGGATGGGCCTCACCGCAGTTGAGGCAGCGAGCTTGGGGAGAAGAGCACTCCGACTTAGAGTGACCTTCACCCCCACACAAAGGACAGAGAGAGACAGTCCCAGAGCAGCGGAGGGCACCATGCCCAAACCTCCAGCACTTGTTACAAAGTCGAGGAGAAGGAATATACTCCTGGACACAGCACCTAGCACCAGCAAGTCCACGAGGATATATATATATATATATATATATATATATATATATATATATATATATATATATATATATATATATATATATATATATATATATATACTCCACTTTGTAACCTTTAAATACACAATAAAGGAA
>NW_025566035.1:27500-57500 GCF_020424385.1 Procambarus clarkii | reverse complement strand
ATCTGTCGGCCTCTGCCTCGCCGCAAATACACCTGTATTCGGTGTGGATTGGGGCAGCTAGGCGAAGAGCCACGGCAATTCGGAGGGCCTGCGGTGTGAGACGGGTGCCGGTTGCTGACATTGGGGTTGCTAATAGGAAATCACCTGCATGGGGAGCTGCTACAGCTCTAAGTCGGGCAGTGTCATGTGGTGTCGTCGCAGCTTCTAGCAAAGTTGCAGCTTCTTGGTCGGCAATGGGGCGATCCCAGCTGGATTGCTTATGGGCTTCAGAAGGCGGTGGTTGGGGTGCTGGTCCTGCGAGAGAGACCCATTTGGTTGTGCAGTCTGTGAAGCTGGGATCATGCACCCCTGCCTGTTGAACTAGGTGCTCAGGTAGGATTTCCTTCACCAGGTTGTCAGACCCCACTGAAGAGGACAGGAATGCTGGTACAGCAATTTGTGTTGCTGTGCGCACGCCAAGGCCCCCGAGTCTGACAGGAAGGGAGGCCTGTTTCCACTGTGAGTCGCTGAGGGAAAGATTGAGGGCTTTTTCTAGTGTTGATTTCAGCAAGCTGTCATACTCTTCTAATTTAATATTGTTGAAAGATGGCGAACATCTTAGAAAGTAGGTCAGCCTGGGAAGGGACAAGCATCTGGTGATGAGGTAAAGTGCATCATGAGCATCGATGTCTTTAATCCTCTCGTTCATCCTCTTCAGGTCAGTGATCTTCTTACCAAGGACCCCGTCGATGGCATTCCTTCCAAGAGGAGCACCTAGGAGTGTGCTGTCCTCAGGGTTGGTTGTATGAATGTCAGGCAAAACAACCTTTATTTGCTCTATTATGTGCTGGTTGGTGGAGGTTATTTCGCACTTGGAAGGGTTCAGGGTGAGGCCTAGGCTTGCTCCTTGCTCCTGGATTATTCTTATGTCGTCCAAGAGTGAGGCTGGGGAGCCGGCTAGAGTACCATCATCCAAAAACCAATGTTGAGCTCACTGGACAGGTTATCGGTGACTTCCTTGATAACTAGGCAGAACAGAAAAGGAGCAAGGGGGTCACCTTGTATATATATATATATATATATATATAATATATATATATATATATATATATATATATATTATATATATTGGTAGCAGTCTTTCCTGTAGACATATATTATTAAATATGACCGAAAAAGTAAGATTAATAATTCTAACACGAATTTTCTCAATCTTTCGTACATTACGCTTCACTGTTGGAGGTAAATCAAAAATCACTTCTCCAAAATTCATTTTTATTTCTAGTCTGACACGACACGGGCGCGTTTCGTAAAACTTATTACATTTTCAAAGACTTCACAAATACACAACTGATTAGAACTTACGTATCTCTGAGTTTATATCTACATTTGAGTGAGGTGGGAAGGGGATGTGGCATTAGAACAAGATGGGATATTAATAGGGTATTAAAAGTATCAACACAAGACAGAACAGAAACAATGGGTATTGAATAGAAGTGTTTGTAGAAAGCCTATTGGTCCATATTTCTTGATGCTTCTATATTGGAGTGGAGTCTTGAGGTGGGTAGAATATAGTTGTTCAATAATTGGCTGTTGATTGCTGGTGTTGACTTCTTGATGTGTAGTGCCTCGCAAACGTCAAGCCGCCTGCTATCGCTGTATCTATCGATGATTTCTGTGTTGTTTACTAGGATTTCTCTGGCGATGGTTTGGTTATGGGAAGAGATTATATGTTCCTTAATGGAGCCCTGTTGCTTATGCATCGTTAAACGCCTAGAAAGAGATGTTGTTGTCTTGCCTATATACTGGGTTTTTTGGAGCTTACAGTCCCCAAGTGGGCATTTGAAGGCATAGACGACGTTAGTCTCTTTTAAAGCGTTCTGTTTTGTGTCTGGAGAGTTTCTCATGAGTAGGCTGGCCGTTTTTCTGGTTTTATAGTAAATCGTCAGTTGTATCCTCTGATTTTTGTCTGTAGGGATAACGTTTCTATTAACAATATCTTTCAGGACCCTTTCCTCCGTTTTATGAGCTGTGGAAAAGAAGTTCCTGTAAAATAGTCTAATAGGGGGTATAGGTGTTGTGTTAGTTGTCTCTTCAGAGGTTGCATGGCTTTTCACTTTCCTTCTTATGATGTCTTCGATGAAACCATTGGAGAAGCCGTTATTGACTAGGACCTGCCTTACCCTACAGAGTTCTTCGTCGACTTGCTTCCATTCTGAGCTGTGGCTGAGAGCACGGTCGACGTATGCGTTAACAACACTCCTCTTGTACCTGTCAGGGCAGTCGCTGTTGGCATTTAGGCACATTCCTATGTTTGTTTCCTTAGTGTAGACTGCAGTGTGGAAACCTCCGCCCTTTTCCATGACTGTTACATCTAGAAAAGGCAGCTTCCCATCCTTTTCCGTCTCGTAAGTGAAACGCAGCACGGAACTCTGCTCAAATGCCTCCTTCAGCTCCTGCAGATGTCTGACATCAGGTACCTGTGTAAAAATGTCGTCAACATACCTGCAGTATATGGCCGGTTTCAAGTTCATGTCGACTAAGACTTTTTGCTCGATGGTACCCATGTAGAAGTTTGCAAACAGGACACCTAGGGGAGAACCCATGGCGACCCCATCTACTTGCGTATACATGTGCCCATCCGGGCTCAAGAAGGGTGCCTCTTTAGTACAAGCTTGGAGTAGTTTCCTCAGAATACTTTCTGGCATGTCAAGAGGAGTACAGGCTGGATCACGATACACTCTGTCGGCTATCATTCCGATTGTCTCGTCCACAGGTACGTTGGTAAACAGCGATTCTACGTCCAACGAGGCTCTTATCCCTGTGGCCCGTGTGCCCCGCAGTAAGTCCACAAATTCCTTTGGAGACTTCAGGCTGAAGGCGCAAGGAACATAAGGAGTCAGCAGGCCGTTGAGTCGCTTCGCCAGTCTGTACGTGGGTGTGGGTATCTGGCTAATGATTGGCCGAAGTGGGTTTCCAGGCTTGTGCGTCTTGACATTTCCATACGCATATCCAGGTTTATATTCCCCAATGATCTTTGACAGGTGGAGTCCGGATTTCTTGGCGTTCACAGTTTCGATCAGTTTGTTGACCTTTGCTTTTAATTCGGCTGTAGTGTCCTTCGTTACCCTTTGGAACTTAGTTTGGTCAGAGAGTATGATGTTCATTTTCGCCAGATATTCGTCTTTTTTAAGAATGACATATATTGGCGACTTGTCACCTCTCCTGACAACTATCTCCTTGTTCTCACGAAGGCTTTTAGCTGCCGCTTTAAGCTCGGGGGACAGTATGGTGCTTCTGTAGTTGCCTCGATTCTTTCCTCCTTCTGCAATAAGTTCTGCTTGTAAGGTATCTTTGGTAGTGACCTTCTTTTGTGTCTCGAGGTCGAATATGTCGTCCAACAGAATTTCCAACTCTACTTTCCGGGCCATTTCACTCGGTCTGGACATAACATGACAGTTTATGCCCAGATTTAGGAGAGTGACTTGGTCCTCAGTGAGGTTAATTCCTGCAAGGTTCAGGAAGCCATCTCTTGGTCGTGGAATTGCCATAGGTCCTCCATATAATGTTGTTAGTTTCTTGATAATCCTTGTTTCAGTGCTGAGGTGATGTTGGTCTGTGAGGATGTCGAGGTGTTGTTCAATGCGGGTACGGATACTATGGTCGATGTTGCTATTTCTCCACTCGTTTGTGGAGAAATAGCTCCAAAAAAGGGGACTGTAAGCTCCAAAAAACCCAGTATATAGGCAAGACAACAACATCTCTTTCTAGGCGTTTAACGATGCATAAGCAACAGGGCTCCATTAAGGAACATATAATCTCTTCCCATAACCAAACCATCGCCAGAGAAATCCTAGTAAACAACACAGAAATCATCGATAGATACAGCGATAGCAGGCGGCTTGACGTTTGCGAGGCACTACACATCAAGAAGTAAACACCAGCAATCAACAGCCAATTATTGCACAACTATATTCTACCCACCTCAAGACTCCACTCCAATATAGAAGCATCAAGAAATATGGACCAATAGGCTTTCTACAAACACTTCTATTCAATACCCATTGTTTCTGTTCTGTCTTGTGTTGATACTTTTAATACCCTATTAATATCCCATCTTGTTCTAATGCCACATCACCCTTCCCACCTCACTCAAATGTAGATATAAACTCAGAGATACGTAAGTTCTAATCAGTTGTGTATTTGTGAAGACTTTGAAAATGTAATAAGTTTTACGAAACGCGCCCGTGTCGTGTCAGACTAGAAATAAAAATGAATTTTGGAGAAGTGATTTTTTATTTACCTCCAACAGTGAAGCGTAATGTACGAAAGATTGAGAAAATTCGTGTTAGAATTATTAATCTTACTTTTTCGGTCATATTTAATAATATATGTCTACAGGAAAGACTGCTACCAAAATATACTAATATTAAAGTGCACGACCCAGCAGCAAGGAATCAAGCCTTCACGATAAAATATCGCCAGGATCTGATTCGTGATCAGATATACAAGGCAGAGAATGAAATCACAGACAACAAAACGCAACTACTTCATGCTACAAACGAGTGGAGAAATAGCAACATCGACCATAGTATCCGTACCCGCATTGAACAACACCTCGACATCCTCACAGACCAACATCACCTCAGCACTGAAACAAGGATTATCAAGAAACTAACAACATTATATGGAGGACCTATGGCAATTCCACGACCAAGAGATGGCTTCCTGAACCTTGCAGGAATTAACCTCACTGAGGACCAAGTCACTCTCCTAAATCTGGGCATAAACTGTCATGTTATGTCCAGACCGAGTGAAATGGCCCGGAAAGTAGAGTTGGAAATTCTGTTGGGCGACATATTCGACCTCGAGACACAAAAGAAGGTCACTACCAAAGATACCTTACAAGCAGAACTTATTGCAGAAGGAGGAAAGAATCGAGGCAACTACAGAAGCACCATACTGTCCCCCGAGCTTAAAGCGGCAGCTAAAAGCCTTCGTGAGAACAAGGAGATAGTTGTCAGGAGAGGTGACAAGTCGCCAATATATGTCATTCTTAAAACAGACGAATATCTGGCGAAAATGAACATCATACTCTCTGACCAAACTACGTTCCAAAGGGTAACGAAGGACACTACAGCCGAATTAAAAGCAAAGATCAACAAACTGATCGAAACTGTGAACGCCAAGAAATCCGGACTCCACCTGCCAAAGATCATTGGGGAATATAAACCTGGATATGCGTATGGAAATGTCAAGACGCACAAGCCTGGAAACCCACTTCGGCCAATCATTAGCCAGATACCCACACCCACGTACAGACTGGCGAAGCGACTCAACGGCCTGCTGACTCCTTATGTTCCTTGCGCCTTCAGCCTGAAGTCTCCAAAGGAATTTGTGGACTTACTGCGGGGCACACGGGCCACAGGGATAAGAGCCTCGTTGGACGTAGAATCGCTGTTTACCAACGTACCTGTGGACGAGACAATCGGAATGATAGCCGACAGAGTGTATCGTGATCCAGCCTGTACTCCTCTTGACATGCCAGAAAGTATTCTGAGGAAACTACTCCAAGCTTGTACTACAGAGGCACCCTTCTTGAGCCCGGATGGGCACATGTATAAGCAAGTAGATGGGGTCGCCATGGGTTCTCCCCTAGGTGTCCTGTTTGCAAACTTCTACATGGGTACCATCGAGCAAAAAGTCTTAGTCGACATGAACTTGAAACCGGCCATATACTGCAGGTATGTTGACGACATTTTTACACAGGTACCTGATGTCAGACATCTGCAGGAGCTGAAGGAGGCATTTGAGCAGAGTTCCGTGCTGCGTTTCACTTACGAGACGGAAAAGGATGGGAAGCTGCCTTTTCTAGATGTAACAGTCATGGAAAAGGGCGGAGGTTTCCACACTGCAGTCTACACTAAGGAAACAAACATAGGAATGTGCCTAAATGCCAACAGCGACTGCCCTGACAGGTACAAGAGGAGTGTTGTTAACGCATACGTCGACCGTGCTCTCAGCCACAGCTCAGAATGGAAGCAAGTCGACGAAGAACTCTGTAGGGTAAGGCAGGTCCTAGTCAATAACGGCTTCTCCAATGGTTTCATCGAAGACATCATAAGAAGGAAAGTGAAAAGCCATGCAACCTCTGAAGAGACAACTAACACAACACCTATACCCCCTATTAGACTATTTTACAGGAACTTCTTTTCCACAGCTCATAAAACAGAGGAAAGGGTCCTGAAAGATATTGTTAATAGAAACGTTATCCCTACAGACAAAAATCAGTGGATACAACTGACGATTTACTATAAAACCAGAAAAACGGCCAGCCTACTCATGAGAAACTCTCCAGACACAAAACAGAACGCTTTAAAAGAGACTAACGTCGTCTATGCCTTCAAATGCCCACTTGGGGACTGTAAGCTCCAAAAAACCCAGTATATAGGCAAGACAACAACATCTCTTTCTAGGCGTTTAACGATGCATAAGCAACAGGGCTCCATTAAGGAACATATAATCTCTTCCCATAACCAAACCATCGCCAGAGAAATCCTAGTAAACAACACAGAAATCATCGATAGATACAGCGATAGCAGGCGGCTTGACGTTTGCGAGGCACTACACATCAAGAAGTCAACACCAGCAATCAACAGCCAATTATTGCACAACTATATTCTACCCACCTCAAGACTCCACTCCAATATAGAAGCATCAAGAAATATGGACCAATAGGCTTTCTACAAACACTTCTATTCAATACCCATTGTTTCTGTTCTGTCTTGTGTTGATACTTTTAATACCCTATTAATATCCCATCTTGTTCTAATGCCACATCACCCTTCCCACCTCACTCAAATGTAGATATAAACTCAGAGATACGTAAGTTCTAATCAGTTGTGTATTTGTGAAGTCTTTGAAAATGTAATAAGTTTTACGAAACGCGCCCGTGTCGTGTCAGACTAGAAATAAAAATGAATTTTGGAGAAGTGATTTTTGATTTACCTCCAACAGTGAAGCGTAATGTACGAAAGATTGAGAAAATTCGTGTTAGAATTATTAATCTTACTTTTTCGGTCATATATATATATATATATATATATATATATATATATATATATATATATATATATATATATATATATATATATATATATATATATATATATATATATATATATATATATATATATATATTTATATATATATATATTATATATATATATATATTTATATATATATATATATATATATATATATATATATATATAATATATATATATATATATATATATATATATATATATATATATATATATATTGTGACGATAATCTCCTTCAAGAGATTGAGCCTGCTCTTCCCTCCACAACTACGTCGTTGAAATTATATAATACTACTATGGAAGAAATGTCCAACAACGACAACAACACCAGCAAGGTTTGCCAGAGCGCAAAACGTTGCAGCCAGAGACACCTGTTCAGACTCAAACCGCCAAACTACCTGTTGATCGCTACCGGCTCCGCTGATTGGTCGCCGGTCTGGCTGCAACTGCACTCACCCCCCCATACTACTTGATGTCTGGGGTCGCCACGACCTCAGACCTCAGAATGTTCAGTGCTTTCGTGGTTACCACTCCTCCCGGCTAGACGTTAGCGTGTACTGAGAGAGGTGGTAGCTTAAAGCCAATATTCCAGCACCTTCCCTTTATTTTGTATTGCACATCTTGTTATTTTGCCTTAACGTAACTTTTCATTGTGTCATTTAATTATTCTTATTATTTTGATTGATTGATTTTATTATAAAAATTTGTTTGTCCATTTTTTCATGTTTTGATTTATTTAACGTAATTAAAATTTCATTGTTAAAGTTTTCTTGTGTTTTGTGTGTCTTCTCCTTACCTTACCACAGACGAAGTTCCAGTTTTTTCTATTTTTTTTATAACTATGTGACGAGGCCATACCCCTAGCCTTAACAGCCGAACACCAACGCGTTACCGTCACAATATATATATATATATATATATATATATATATATATATATATATATATATATATATATATATATATATATATATATATAAATATATATATATATATATATACCAAGGTGACAATATTTATATATATATATATTATTTATATATATATATATATATATATATATATATATATATATATATATATATATATATATATATATATAATATATATATATATAATATATATATATAAATATAAATTTATTCCCAGCAAACAATTTTAGGTTGCCACAACATATCTGGAAAGTATTTGAAAGTATTGGAAACGTTTGTTTTATCGTATCAGATACGATATTGTGTGTGGACTTAAATAGGTTTCCAAAACTTATAACCAAGACATATGTATCTAACACTAATTTGAGATGTTGTGGCAACTTTACACTCCTAACATGAGTCATTCATAATCCATTCATATACCAATATGAATCTCTTATGAAAGGTTTGAGCCAATAATCTGAACCCTTTTCACATCTTTGTGTTTAAAGTTAAATTTCTTGAAATTAAATTATATTTTATATTATATTATTTTTATTATATTTTATATTATATTATTATTTTCAATTTAAATATTAAAACCAATTTAAGGGTAAAAAAAATCTAATAATTTATATTTCTTTTATTATTTACTAACAATTATAATTATTTACTAACGGAGAGAGGGGAGGCTGTACGGCGGAGAGTGGCGGCTGTGGCGGACAGTGGCGGCGGTGGCGGATAGTGGCGGCGGGCGGACAGTGGCGGCGGCGGGCGGACAGTGGCGGCGGGCGGACAGTAGCGGCGGTGGCGGATAGCGGCGGCGGGCAGACAGTGGCGGCGGTGGCGGATAGTGGCGGCGGTGGCGGACAGTGGCGGCGGGCGGACAGTGGCGGCAGGCGGACAGTGGCGGCGGGCGGACAGTGGCGGCGGGCGGACAGTGGCGGCGGGCGGACAGTGGCGGCGGGCGGACAGTGGCGGCGAGTGGCGGCGGGCGGACAGTGGCGGCGGTGGCGGATAGTGGCGGCGGGCGGACAGTGGCGGCGGGCGGACAGTGGCGGCGGGCGGACAGTGGCGGCGGACAGTGGCGGTGGCGGCGGTGGCGGACAGTGGCGGCGGGCGGACAGTGGCGGCGGGCGGACAGTGGCGGCGGGCGGACAGTGGCGGCGGCGGGCGGACAGTGGCGGCGGCGGGCGGACAGTGGCGGCGGGCGGACAGTGGCGGCGGCGGGCGGACAGTGGAGGCGGCGGGCGGACAGTGGCGGCGGCGGGCGGACAGTGGCGGCGGCGGGCGGACAGTGGAGGCGGCGGGCGGACAGTGGAGGCGGCGGGCGGACAGTGGTGGCGGCGGGCGGACAGTGGTGGCGGCGGGCGGACAGTGGTGGCGGCGGGCGGACAGTGGTGGCGGTGGGCGGACAGCGGGTGGTGGCGGTGGCGGACAGTAGCGGCGGTGGCGGACAGTGGCGGCGGTGGCGGACACTGGCGGCTGTGTCTGGCGGTGGTGGCGGGCGGTAACGGGTGGCGGCGTCTGTGATGAGTGGTGGTGGCTGGCGGTGGTGGGTGGTGGCGGCGGCGGTGGTGGTGGGTGGTGGTGGCGGCGGCGGCTGGTGGTGGTGGGTGGTGGCGGCGGTGGTGGTGGGTGGTGGTGGTGGTGGTGGGTGGTGGTGGCGGCGGCGGCTGGTGGTGGTGGGTGGTGGCGGCGGCGGTGGTGGGTGGTGGTGGCGGCGGCGGCGGGTGGTGGGTGGCGGCGGCGGCTGGTGGTGGTGGGTGTGGCGGCGGCGGTGGCGGGCGGCGGCGGCTGTGGTGGGTGGTGACGATCGGCGGTGGGGGGGGGCTGGTGGTGGCTGGCGGTGGCGGCTTGCGGTGGCGACTGTGGCAACGGGCGGTGACGGCTGATAGCGGGCGGTGGTGGCGGCTGGTGGCAGGTGGTGGTGGTGGCAGCTGGTGGCGGTGATGGCGGCTGGTGGTGGTGGCAGCTGGTGGCGGTGATGGCGGCTGGTGGTGGTGGTGGTGGCGGCTGGTGGTGGTGGCAGCTGGTGGCGGCTGGTGGCGGTGATGGCGGCTGGTGGTGGTGGTGATGGCGGCTGGTGGCGGGCGGTGGCGGCTTGTGGCGGCTGGTGGTGGTGGTGGGTGGTGGTGGTGGTGGTGGGTGGTGGTGGCGGCTGTGGTTGGTGGTGGCGGTGGCGTCGGCGGCGGCTGTGGTGGGTGGTGGCGGCGGCGGCGGTGATGGGTGGTGGCGGCGGCGGTGGTGGTGGGTGGTGGTGGCGGCGGCGGTGATGGGTGGTGGCGGCGGTGGTGGTGGGTGGTGGTGGCGGCGGCGGGTGGTGGTGGTGGGTGGTGGTGGTGGGTGGTGGCGGCGGGTGGCGGTGGTGGGTGGCGGTGGCTGGTGGCGGGTGGCGGCTGGTGGTGGGTGGTGGTGGCGGGGTGGTGGCTGGTGGCGGGTGGTGGCGGGTGGCGGGTGGTGGCGGGTGGCGGCTGGTGGTGGCGGGTGGCGGCTGGTGGTGGGTGGCGGGTGGCGTCGGGTGGTGGGTGGTGGCGGCGGGTGGTGGGTGGTGGCGGCGGGTGGTGAGTGGCGGTGGTGGGTGGCGGTGGCTGGTGGCGGGTGGCGGCTGGTGGTGGGTGGTGGCGGGTGGCGGCTGGTGGTGGGTAGTGGCGGGTGGCGGCTGGTGGTGGGTGGTGGCGGGTGGCGGGTGGCGGCTGGTGGTGGGTGGTGGCGGGTGGCGGCTGATGGTGGGTGGTGGCGGGTGGCGGCTGGTGGTGGGTGGTGGTGGGTGGCGGCTGGTGGTGGGTGGCGGCTGGCGGCTGGTGGTGGGTGGTGGCGGGTGGCGGCTGGTGGTGGGTGGTGGCGGCGGGTGGTGAGTGGCGGTGGTGGGTGGCGGTGGCTGGTGGCGGGTGGCGGCTGGTGGTGGGTGGTGGCGGCGGCTGGTGGTGGGTGGTGGCGGGTGGCGGCTGGTGGTGGGTGGTGGCGGGTGGCGGCTGACGGTGGTGGTGGTGGCGGGGGTGGCGGCTGGTGGCGGGTGGCGGCTGGTGGTGGGTGGCGGCTGGTGGTGGCGGGTGGGTGGCGGCAGGTGGCGGCTGGTGGTGGGTGGCGGCGGGTGGCGGCTGGTGGTGGGTGGTGGCAGGTGGCGGCTGGTGGTGAGTGGTGGCAGGTGGCGGCTGGTGGTGGGTGGTGGCGGGTGGTGGCTGGTGGTGGGTGGCGGCTGGTGGTGGTGTGGTGGCGGGTGGCGGCTGGTGGTGGGCGGCGGGTGGCGGCGGCGGGTGGCGGCTGGTGGCGGCCAGCTGGGACACACCCTTCACCACTGAAGGTCTGAGCAAAACTAACCATATGTCTCTTTCACCCACCAGCCCAGTGTTGCCAGCTCGCGCTCTCAAAATGTTTCCTTCAAAGATTGTATATTATCTTTGAACAACAAGTTTGATTATGAAGGAAATAATGCATATATTATTGTCACATTAATACTGTGCAATATCTTATTACATTCCTGCTAAATAATTATAATTTGAAACAGGACAAAAAATCCCACATATATATAAAAACCAACATTAGAGATCACGAGGCCTAGGCCTCGCCTGTGACCACACATCCTGCCTCCCTGGCCTGCTACTCTCTCACACCTCACACTCTTAACTCTCTCATAATCACTCTCACTCTCTTACTCTGTCACTCTTACTCTCTGTCACTCTTACTCTCTGTCACTCTTACTCTCTGTCACTCTTACTCTCTGTCACTCTTACTCTGTCACTCTTACTCTCACTCTTACACTCTGTCACTCTTACTCTCTGTCACTCTTACTCTGTCACTCTTACTCTCTGTCACTCTTACTCTCTGTCACTCTTACTCTCTGTCACTCTTACTCTGTCACTCTTACTCTCTGTCACTCTTACTCTGTCACTCTTACTCTGTCACTCTTACTCTCTGTCACTCTTACTCTCTGTCACTCTTACTCTCTGTCACTCTTACTCTCTGTCACTCTTACTCTGTCACTCTTACACTCTGTCACTCTTACACTCTGTCACTCTTACTCTCTGTCACTCTTACTCTCTGTCACTCTTACTCTCTGTCACTCTTACTCTCTGTCACTCTTACTCTCTGTCACTCTTACTCTCTGTCACTCTTACTCTCTGTCACTCTTACTCTCTGTCACTCTTACTCTCTGTCACTCTTACTCTGTCACTCTTACTCTCTGTCACTCTCTCTCTGTCACTCTTACTCTGTCATTCTTACTCACTCTCAGTCACCCTTACCCATTCATACTCACTCTCTCACTCTTACTCTCATACTCTTACTCTCAATTACTCTTACTCTCAATCACTCTTACTCCCAATCACTCCTACTCCCAATCACTCCTACTCTCAATCACTCCTACTCTCATTCTTACTCTTACTCTTACTCCCAATCACTCTTACTCTCAATCACTCTTATTCTCATTCTTACTCTCACTCTTACTCTTACTCCCAATCACTCTTACTCCCAATCACTCTTACTCTCAATCACTCTTACTCTCAATCACTCTTACTCTCAATCACTCTTACTCTCATTCTTACTCTTACTCTCAATCACTCTTATTCTCATTCTTACTCTTACTCCCAATCACTCTTACTCCTACTCCTCAATCACTCTTACTCCCAATCACTCTTACTCTCAATCACTCTTACTCCCAATCACTCTTACTCTCAATCACTCTTACTCTCAATCACTCTTACTCTCAATCACTCTTACTCTCATTCTTACTCTCATTCTTACTCACTCTTACTCTCAATCACTCTTATTCTCATTCTTACTCCTACTCCCAATCACTCTTACTCCCAATCACTCTTACTCTCAATCACTCTTACTCCCAATCACTCTTACTCTCAATCACTCTTACTCTCAATCACTTTTACTCTCAATCACTCATACTCTTAATCACTCTTACTCTCACTAACTCTCAATCACTCTTACTCTCACTCTAACTCTCAATCACTCTTACGCACTATTACTCACTCTTTCTCTCAGTCATCCTTACTCACTCTTACTCTGTCACTCTTACTCTCTGTCACTCTTACTCTCTGTCACTCTTACTCTCTGTCACTCTTACTCTCTGTCACTCTTACTCTCTCTTACTCTCTGTCACTCTTACTCTCTGTCACTCTTCACTCACTCTCAGTCACCCTTACCCATTCATACTCACTCTCTCACTCTTACTCTCATACTCTTACTCTCAATTACTCTTACTCTCAATCACTCTTACTCCCAATCACTCCTACTCCCAATCACTCTTACTCTCAATCACTCCTACTCTCATTCTTACTCTTACTCCCAATCACTCTTACTCTCAATCACTCTTATTCTCATTCTTACTCTTACTCTCACTCTTACTCCCAATCACTCTTACTCCTAATCACTCTTACTCTCAATCACTCTTACTCTCAATCACTCTTACTCTCAATCACTCTTACTCTCATTCTTACTCTTACTCACTCTTACTCTCAATCACTCTTATTCTCATTCTTACTCCTACTCTCACTCTAACTCCTACTCCCAATCACTCTTACTCCCAATCACTCTTACTCTCAATCACTCTTACTCCCAATCACTCTTACTCTCAATCACTCTTACTCTCAATCACTCTTACTCTCAATCTCTTACTCTCAATCACTCTTACTCTCACTAACTCTCAATCACTCTTACTCTCACTCTAACTCTCAATCACTCTTACTCTCATACTCACCCTTACTCTCAATCACTTTACTCTCACTCTTACTCATTCTGTCACCCTTACTCTCACTCTCAGTCACTCTTACTTATACTCACTCTTACTCACACTTACACACTCTCTGGCACTCTCACTCACCTTCAGTCACTCTTACTCACTCTTACCCACTCTCGCTCACTCTTACTCACTCTAGTTAATAAGAACACGCCAATATAAGACAACAAAACGTTTTCAGATTCTTTCTCACCACTTTCCAGCAACTTTTATAATTTATATAAATTATCTTAGGGAATAATACATAAATTATATATTTAAACATGATATTAGTGTTTAGTGGAATGCATAAGGAGTCAAATTGTGTTAAAAAGAGCGATTTTTAGAAAATTTGGAAAACTACTTTTTTCTGTTCATATTATAACTAAATGGATTTTAAAGGTTTCACTCAGCCAATATATATCATTCACAATTTATTAATGAATTTTACAAAAAAAACACCATAAATTTTATATTTAAACTTGTAAAAACTATTTGTTTTACATTTGGAAGAAAATAATTGTAGAAAAACAATTTATAATTAAACCTTTGTGTTTGGATTTTTTGAGTAAAAGTTTCTCAAAGGCTCTCCTGCACCATTCTCAATGCAAATCATTCCCACACCTATGGGAAGAGATAGGCGAACGTTGTGTAGATGATTTGTGTTTGCTGGGTTCAATCCTGGTTCATCGATGGGCGCTGAGCTAATCACTATTTTCCCACACTCGCCCCTTCCACAAGGCGTTGCTCCTTGTCCTAGGCACGGTGTCGTCCTTCCAAAACCCTCAGTGGATGTGACCCGGTCACAGCTAGGCTTGCTAGGCTTGCCCGCCACACCTTTCCAGGCCCTCCAACGTCCAGCGTCGTCGCCGAATATTTTCCAAGTTTGGCCCTCTTTCGCTCAATAAACTTGGTTCCTTTACGCTTCCCAGAAGCGCGGGGTCTCCAACACGTCAGATGGGCCGCGACAGCCTGCACCAATCCACCGAGAAAGGCTTGTAGAGCCTCAAATCCTTGAAAACAGACCGAGGTGCGTCCTGTCGCTTCCAAGGTCGGGTCAACTCTGACGTTGGCGCCGCCCGGGGCACTCGGTGACGTCACGGCGGGCCCTGATTGGTCGCCCGCGACCTAAGTCGGCCAATCCGCGATCGGCTAGTGTCCCTTCCAAAAGGTCATATCTGCATTAGGGGATACTCTTTCATTTTATATCAGGGCGCCAATTTCCCTTTATTTACAACTTATAATGTAACTTCCTTCCTTTAACTGGCAGCCGGTCTGGTCGCCACATATATCAATAGACTCCCTGAACCTCAGAGAATCAGTAGGGAGAGCTGATATGACTCTTTAAGCCGGCAAATGAAAGAAATAGGAGAGGGCACCGTAACATACCCCTCCCCTTAAAATAAGAGTCATATCGGAAGAGCAGCACTCAAGAGGGCAACCTATACTCTTGCTCCCTCCGTTCCTGAAGTGTCACTCCTCCAGTTGGTGACGTGGCTCGTACCACCTTGCCAGTCACTTGCCTCATTATATCTCCACCTCGCATAGGATCGGGTGTGATGGGTGTTGCCTGAACATCTATAAGAAATCCTCTCTCTGTGGCCACGAGTGTTCTCCCACGGCTCGTTACCACTGTAAGATTCAGTGCATGCAGCGCCTCCACCGCGTCGTGCACTCCAAGATAGTCTTGCACTTCCACTGCGCCCTACAGGTACTCCATGTTTCCACTCATGAGCTCCTCTTCGCCAATCTTCTCTCTTCTCGGTTCCTCTTCTCCCATAGGTGCGTTGTCTCCTCACAGTGGCACTTGTCACCTGTACTCCATCCAGCAGCTTCCCCTCTTCCACACTAGGCTTTTGCGATGGCCCAATGCCCCTCTGGTTAGGCTGGCGCCTACCCTGGGTGTACCTATTCCCTGCTTTCTTTGTATTGCCTTTCCTATACCATTCGCTCCTTCGTTCCCGACGAACATCTTCACTTCTCCATGGGACTCTTCCCTGCAGACGTCTTCTTCGGTTCGCGGTTGGGCTCCCTGTGGCTCACCTCACCACGATGGTTCATCTTGCATCTACCACTATTCATCTGGCTGGCATAGGGTGCACTGCGTCGTGGCTCCTCCACTCCG
This sequence comes from Procambarus clarkii, assembly GCF_020424385.1. Classification (NCBI taxonomy): domain Eukaryota; kingdom Metazoa; phylum Arthropoda; class Malacostraca; order Decapoda; family Cambaridae; genus Procambarus; species Procambarus clarkii. The sequence goes on along the minus strand of NW_025566035.1, from coordinate 41,652 downwards.
CCCCTCACTGCCGTTCGCTCATCCACTGAGCTTACTTTATTTACGTTTCTGTGTGGAGGGAGTGCGGACTGCAGCCTCTTCTCCGCCCCAGGCGTTTGTACAGCTGCTCCTTGCCACTCCTCCACACGCATCATCAGGCTTAGTCGGAGGTCCCCGTCGGGGTTTTCCACGACCTCCGACGACCTCTCTGCACTCTCGCCCTCGTTGTCGTCGTCTCTGGCGACGTTTCCCCTGTCGAAGTCGGCTTCCTCACTGCCATCCGGAACGACCGATACCTCACCTGGCAGGGTTGTACCGCTGCTTGCAACATAGGCATTCCTGGCCCAATCGGGTTGTATCCTGCCTCCTCCGAGGTCATTACCCAGCACCATCTGTACATCCTCTAGGGGTAACTTAGGGGCTACAGCTACTATAGCTTTCTCGACTCCGCAGTCGGCAATCAGCTGTACTTCGTGAAGTGGTAACCTGTATTCCTCCCCCACACTGCGTATCCTTACCACTCCCACAGGTGAATCATTAAATCCCTTGGGGAGAATACTCCTGGTTACCATACTTATGTCAGCACCCGTATCTCGAAGAACGGCAACCTCCACTGGGTCTGACTTTCCAAACTTCACGTTGGCCCCTAAAACGAAGGGATGTTCACCCAACTTCATTTCCCAACCATTCACGTTAGGTCCACTATAATATGGGGTGTGAACAAACACTCTCTCCTCTTCCAACATTAGTCCTATATTCCTTTGGTGCTCCTCACACTCGCGGGCATAATGTCCTCTCACACCACAGTTGAAACATCGGCTGCCTCCCCTGGGCGGCCACTCGCCAGTCCCTCTGGCAGTACCACTTGCAGACATCCCCTGGGTCCTCTTTGGACTCCCTGTCGTCGTGTCCGGGACTGCAGCACTTGCTCCCGAGCTAGGTCCACTGCTCACAGCTTGGGGCTTCCTGCACGCGTCCCTTGAGCTCCCGAACCGGGTTACTTCATAGGGCACACTACTCTTGGGAGAGTCCCCACCCATCCTCGCTCCTCCTGAACTCCTAAGGTTCCCTCCCGACCTGGGGTAAGGCGAGTGTCTGGGCGGCCCCTCCCTCCTGAGATGTAGTGCCTCCTCCAACATGTCAGCTCGGTCCGCTGCAGCCTTCAGGTCCTTAATACCTGCTTCTCTCAACCATACTCGCAACTCAGGATGGAGCACTGACATAAACTTCTCCATCACTACCAGTCGTTTGATATCATCCGCCGACTCCGCTTCCTCCGCCTTCAACCATCGTAGGAATTTCCGTTCCATATCCCTGGCGGTCTCGGCGTAAGTCTTTCCCAACGCTCTTGTACACTCTCTGAACCGCTTCCGGTACATCTCCGGAGTCAGCCGGAATGAGTGGAGCACCGCATTCTTAATCGCGTCATAACTAGTACACTCCTCTAGGTCCAGCATGTTGTAGGCTTCCCGGGCCTCACCAGTCAACCTGCCCTGGACCAGAGCAGCCCAATCATCTTCCGGCCACTCCTTCAGAGTTGCTATCCGTTCAAAGTGTTCGAAGAACGCCTCAGCTTCTTGTGGTTCGAACGTAGGTAAGACACGTTCCCTTACCTTGAGGTCATCCCGCCGTGCAGGTAGTGAGGGCAGACCACGTTCAACTTGACGCAATTCGACTTCTTTCTTTGTCTTTATCTCCTCTAGTCGCAGTTGTCTCTCTCCTTCTTCTCGCTGCAGCCGAGCTTCTCGCTCCTCTCGCTGCAGCTCAGCTGCACGTTCCTCTCGCTGCAGCTGCAGCCGTGCTTCTCGCTCATCTCGCTGCAGCTCAGCTGCACGTTCCTCTCGCCGCAGCTGGGCTTCCAGTTGCATCTTCATTATTTCCAGTTGCAGGCTCCTCTTACTACAGCTGGACCTTCCACTGCTCCCATGTTCACTGTGAATTCTCTCCACACTGGTAGGCGCTTGGGGTGGCTCTAGTCAGGACGGTTCACCTTGCGACGGCTCTCCTCGGGACGGCCCCTCTTGAGATGGCTCCTCTCCCGTCGCCTCCTCTCGAGCTGTGAGCTGTGCCATGATCTCTATCCTTCGCTCCGCTACCTTAGTCGTCCTCAATCTGATCCCAAAGTGGTTTGCCACTTGTTGGAGCTGGGCCTTGGTACACTCTTCCAAAATTCTCTCGTCCCTTGTGTCAATAAATTTCTTTACTTTGTCCTCCTCCATCTCTATATCATCGAGCATACACGACAGCACAGACAAGTTAGTAGGCACTAATTTCCCCGTTTCAGCCCCTTAGCTAGTTGAGTAACAGTACCACTGAATTCACTGGCCACACTGTATTAGTACCCTGGCAACACTTGTCTTGAAATTTGGGCCACACTGTAGCTTGATCCACACTTCCTGGCGAAGTTCCCAGTTCTTGGCTACCGGGGTTCGAATCCTGGCAAGGTCGCCAGTTCTCTGTCACGTGGGGGGTGGGCCGGGGCTCTGCTAGCACTCGGCTGCTAGGGGCTCAATAGGCCGTATACTCAGCCCCTCCGACTCCCGGGATTTACCGGAGTCTCCTTGGTCACACAGGAGAGGACCAACAATGCCCACCTCCGCAGGTCTTTGCTTCCACAACAAAAGGAGGGGGGGTGCCACTGATTCACCCTGGAAGCCCTTCAGTCAAACACGGGGAAACTGCTGTTAGCAGTTCCGGCCTAGACCCGTGGAGGAGTGAAGGAAGACTCAGGCTTACCTTATAATAATAACCTTCCTGAGTCTTGCCTGCCAGACAAAAAGGTTGCAGGAACTCCTTTCCCGCCTGTCTTCTCTATCTTCTTCTTAACAAGGTCGCCTGCTGGGTTATTATATCTGCACCCCAGCAATGCAGTTCAGTGGGTGTATTATATATTGGGTGTAGCCAGAAGATTGCTACTCCCATAGATCTGCTACTAGACTGTCGGCCCAGGGTACTCTCCCAGGAAGGTCTGTGTGGCTTTACCTCTCTCTAGCCACCACGTTTCTAGTTGCCACCATTCAGGCACTGATACCGATCGGGTGGCTAACGGTACACTTTTATATAGGTCCGTGCTGTCTTTACCACTCTCCAGGCAATAAGAACTGCTATAGAGAACGTAGTGTTCCCTAGGTGGTACTATGATAACCTTCGTGTATGCTCATAGAGAAATATTATAAATGGAGGCACACTTAAACACAGTGATAAAATGTGTGAATTTACTGACGCAAATTACATGATCACACATACAATCACAAGTAATACATGAATATGAAAATAAGGATAATAAGTCTGGAGATCGTCAGCCTCTTCTTCCACGACCTCCAACACTCCTTCAACTGGGCAGAAAGACAGGAGTCCCACACTCTCTCTCAGGAGGGCCTCTTCACCACGTCGGCGCCTCTTCTTCACTGTCCTGCCATCCATACACACTGTCCCCTCTGACAGTCCTGGACACAAGCTGCCTTGCAGCCTATTCTACTACTAAAGTATTAATGTCCCGTTGCCACATACATAAGTAACTACTGTGGCCCAACTAGCCTACTCACAAAGGGGTAATGGGAGGGAAAATGATCTACCTTACATTCTTGGCTCACGACGCCTGTCCCTCGATGGTGTGAGGTTCCCACGCTTCCTGAGTCGATCCTCGATGATCCAGGAACGTTCCACAGGTCCTCAGGTGTCGTGGAGCCTTCGCGTCGTCGCCGTTCCAATCCCTGAGATTCAGCTACCCCAATCCTGGTTCATCGATGGGCGCTGAGCTAATCACTATTCTCCCACACTCGCCCCTTCCACAAGGCGTTGCTCCTTGTCCTAGGCACGGTGTCGTCCTTCCAAAACCCTCAGTAGATGTGACCCGGTCACAGCTAGGCTTGCTAGGCTTGCCCGCCACACCTTTCCAGGCCCCCCAATGTCCAGCGTCGCCGCCCAGCGTCGTCGCTGAATATTTTCCAAGTTTGGCCCTCTTTCGCTCAATAAACTTGGTTCCTTTACGCTTCCCAGAAGCGCGGGGTCTCCAACACGTCAGATGGGCCGCGACAGCCTGCACCAATCCACCGAGAAAGGCTTGTAGAGCCTCAAATCCTTGAGAGCAGACCGAGGTGCGTCCTGTTGCTTCCAAGGTCGGGTCAACTCTGACATTGGCACCGCCCGGGGTACTCGGTGACGTCACGGCGGGCCCTGATTGGTCGCCCGCGACCTAAGTCGGCCAATCCGCGATCGGCTAATGTCCCTTCCAAAAGGTCAATTCTGCATTAGGGGATACTCTTTCATTTTATATCAGGGCGCCAATTTCCCTATATTTACAACTTATAATGTAACTTCCTTCCTTTAACTGGCAGCCGGTCTGGTCGCCACATATATCAATAGACTCCCTGAACCTCAGAGAATCAGTAGGGAGAGCTGATATGACTCTTTAAGCCGGCAAACGAAAGAAATAGGAGAGGGCACCGTAACAATATATATATAAATATATATATAAATATATATATAAATATATATATAAATATATATATATAAATATATATATAAATATATATATATATATTTCAACTGATGCTGAAAACAAAGCCCGCCTCCTAGCGGTAACAGCACCCCACGGCGGGGATTTTTTATTTGCTGTGCCCAATGCAGCCCTGGGAACTCGCCTCAGTCATGACGCTCTCCGCATTGGAGTTGCCCTTCGCCTTGCCGCCACCCATCCTCACCGAACATAGGTGCATCTGCGGAACTGCGATGGCAGACCAATATGGTCGTCATGGTCTGGTATGTCGTAAATCACAGGGTAAAATTGCAAGACATGAAGAAGTCAACGACATCATCAAGAGGAGCCTCGCCACAGCCCGCTGCCCGGCACAAAGAGAACCACACTTATCCAGACCTAACGACCCTCAGAAGCGCCCTGATGGGGTCACCTTGCTACCTTGGAAGGATGGTAAGCAAGTGGTATGGGACTACACGTGCGCTGCCACACTAGCCAGTACCTACCTCCACTACAGCACACGTGAAAGCGGTGGTGCTGCTTCTTTCAGGGAATCGCAGAAAATTATTAAATACAGAGGTCTAGCTAACTGCTACAGCTTTGTTCCGATCGGCTCGGAGGCCCTCGGTTCGTGGGGAAAATGTGCATTGAAGTTCCTGAAGGAATTGGGGGACAAATTGATCAGCGCTACAAAAGACCAGAGAGCAAAAAGTTTCTTGTTCCAGCGCCTCAGTGTTGCGATTCAGAGGGGAAATGCCTGTTGCGTCTTAGGCACAAGTCCAACTTCAGAGGAATTCGAAGAAGTGTTTGACTTGCAACAATGATCGAACCCGTCTGTGACATTCATCAATGTTTCCCATTGTTGTGTTTTTCAAGAGATCCATAACCTTTAAGCACCTTTTTGCATTATTATTTTAGTATCAACCCATGTATAGCTTGTAACCATCAAATGCATAATAAAGCACAAAAAATAAAAAAGGAAGGAGGTGGTAGGAGAAAAGCACACAGAAACTATATTGGAGGGGATCTAAACATTCCCTCTAATGCGTTATGCGTGGTTTCCTTCGAGGCTATGGGTCCCCCTTCTTCCAGCTAAAGGTGGTACTCCCTTCTATATTATTTGATTAAAAAAAGATATATATATATATATTTATATATATATATATATATATATATATATATATATATATATATATATATATATATATATATATATTTATATATTTATATTTATAAATATAAAAATATATATATATATATATATATATATATATATATATATATATATATATATATATATATATATATATATATATATATATATATATATATATATATATATATTTGTATATTTTGGTAGCAGTCTTTCCTGTAGACATATATTATTAAATATGACCGAAAAAGTAAGATTAATAATTCTAACACGAATTTTCTCAATCTTTCGTACATTACGCTTCACTGTTGGAGGTAAATCAAAAATCACTTCTCCAAAATTCATTTTTATTTCTAGTCTGACGCGACACGGGCGCGTTTCGTAAAACTTATTACATTTTCAAAGACTTCACAAATACACAACTGATTAGAACTTATGTCTCTCTTATATTATATCTACATTTGAGTGAGGTGGGAAGGGTGATGTGGCATTAACACAAGACAGAACAGGAGGGGATATTAATAGGGTATTAAAAGTATCAACACAAGACAGAACAGAAACAATGGGTATTGAATAGAAGTGTTTGTAGAAAGCCTATTGGTCCATATTTCTTGATGCTTCTATATTGGAGCGGAGTCTTGAGGTGGGTAGAATATAGTTGTGCAATAATTTGCTGTTGATTGCTGGTGTTGACTTCTTGATGTGTAGTGCCTCGCAAACGTCAAGCCGCCTGCTATCGCTGTATCTATCGATGATTTCTGTGTTGTTTACTAGGATTTCTCTGGCGATGGTTTGGTTATGGGAAGAGATTATATGTTCCTTAATGGAGCCCTGTTGCTTATGCATCGTTAAACGCCTAGAAAGAGATGTTGTTGTCTTGCCTATATACTGGGTTTTTTGGAGCTTACAGTCCCCAAGTGGGCATTTGAAGGCATAGACGACGTTAGTCTCTTTTAAAGCGTTCTGTTTTGTGTCTGGAGAGTTTCTCATGAGTAGGCTGGCCGTTTTTCTGGTTTTATAGTAAATCGTCAGTTGTATCCTCTGATTTTTGTCTGTAGGGATAACGTTTCTATTAACAATATCTTTCAGGACCCTTTCCTCCGTTTTATGAGCTGTGGAAAAGAAGTTCCTGTAAAATAGTCTAATAGGGGGTATAGGTGTTGTGTTAGTTGTCTCTTCAGAGGTTGCATGGCTTTTCACTTTCCTTCTTATGATGTCTTCGATGAAACCATTGGAGAAGCCGTTATTGACTAGGACCTGCCTTACCCTACAGAGTTCTTCGTCGACTTGCTTCCATTCTGAGCTGTGGCTGAGAGCACGGTCGACCGTGCTCTCGAGGAGTGTTGTTAACGCATACGTCGACCGTGCTCTCAGCCACAGCTCAGAATGGAAGCAAGTCGACGAAGAACTCTGTAGGGTAAGGCAGGTCCTAGTCAATAACGGCTTCTCCAATGGTTTCATCGAAGACATCATAAGAAGGAAAGTGAAAAGCCATGCAACCTCTGAAGAGACAACTAACACAACACCTATACCCCCTATTAGACTATTTTACAGGAACTTCTTTTCCACAGCTCATAAAACGGAGGAAAGGGTCCTGAGAGATATTGTTAATAGAAACGTTATTCCTACAGACAAAAATCAGAGGATACAACTGACGATTTACTATAAAACCAGAAAAACGGCCAGCCTACTCATGAGAAACTCTCCAGACACAAAACAGAACGCTTTAAAAGAGACTAACGTCGTCTATGCCTTCAAATGCCCACTTGGGGACTGTAAGCTCCAAAAAACCCAGTATATAGGCAAGACAACAACATCTCTTTCTAGGCGTTTAACGATGCATAAGCAACAGGGCTCCATTAAGGAACATATAATCTCTTCCCATAACCAAACCATCGCCAGAGAAATCCTAGTAAACAACACAGAAATCATCGATAGATACCGCGATAGCAGGCGGCTTGACGTTTGCGAGGCACTACACATCAAGAAGTCAACACCAGCAATCAACAGCCAATTATTGCGCAACTATATTCTACCCACCTCAAGACTCCGATCCAATATAGAAGCATCAAGAAATATGGACCAATAGGCTTTCTACAAACACTTCTATTCAATACCCATTGTTTCTGTTCTGTCTTGTGTTGATACTTTTAATATCCTATTAATATCCCCTCCTGTTCTGTCTTGTGTTAATGCCACATCACCCTTCCCACCTCACTCAAATGTAGATATAATATCAGAGAGACGTAAGTTCTAATCAGTTGTGTATTTGTGAAGTCTTTGAAATGTAATAAGTTTACGAAACGCGCCCGTGTCGCGTCAGACTAGAAATAAAAATGAATTTTGGAGAAGTGATTTTTGATTTACCTCCAACAGTGAAGCGTAATGTACGAAAGATTGAGAAAATTCGTGTTAGAATTATTAATCTTACTTTTTCGGTCATATTTAATAATATATATATATATATTTATATATATATTTATATATAAATATATATACACACATATATATATATATATATATTTATATATATATATATATATATATATATATATATATATATATATATATATATATATATATATATATATATATATATATATATATATATATATATATATATATATATATATATATATATATATATATATATATATATATATATGTATGTATTATTAAATATGACCAAAAAAGTAAGATTAATAATTCTAACACGAATTTTCTCAATCTTTCGTACATTTCTTTTCACTGTTGGAGGTAATTCAAAAATCAATTCTCCAAAATTCATTTTTATTTCTAGTCTGACGCGACACGAGCGCGTTTCGTAAAACTTATTACATTTTCAAAGACTTTAGTTTACAAATACACAACTGAATAGAACTTACACATCTCCGATTTTTGTTTATATCTACATTTGAGTGAGGTGGATGGGGTGAGGTGGCATTAATAGGGTATTAATTTCATCAACACAAGACAGAACAAGAGGTGGCATTAATAGGGTATTAATTTCATCAACACAAGACAGAACACGAAACAATGGGTATTGAAATGAAAGTGATTGTAGAAAGCCTATTGGTCCATATTTCTTGATGCTTCTATATTGGAGCGGAGTCTTGAGGTGGTTAGAATATAGTTGTGCATTAATTGGCTGTTGAGTGCTGGTGTTGACTTCTTAATGTGTAGTGCCTCACAAACGTCAATCCGCCTGCTATCGCTGTATCTATCGATGATTTCTGTGTTGTTTACTAGGATTTCTCTGGCGATGGTTTGGTTGTGGGAAGAGATTATATGTTCCTTAATGGAGCCCTGTTGTTTATGCATCGTTAAATGCCTAGAAAGAGATGTTGTTGTCTTGCCTATATACTGGGTTTTTTGGAGCTTACAGTCCCCAAGTGGGCATTTGAAGGCATAGACGACGTTGGTCTCTTTTAAAGCGTTCTGCTTTGTGTCTGGAGAGTTTCTCATGAGTAGGCTGGCCGTTTTTCTGGTTTTATAGTAAATCTTCAGTTGTATTATCTGATTTTTGTCTGTAGGGATAACGTTCCTATTAACAATATCTTTCAGGACCCTTTCCTCTGTTTTATGAGCTGTGGAAAAGAAGTTCCTGTAAAATTTCAATTCGTGTTAGAATTATTAATCTTACTTTTTCGGTCATATTTAATAATATATGTCTACAAGAAAGACTGCTACCAAAATATACTAATATATATGTATGTATATATATATATATATATATATATATATATATATATATATATATATATATATATATATATATATATATATATATATATATATATATATATATATATATATATTGGTGTATACTGGAAGCAGGTTTTCTTTCAAACATGTTTCACTGAATATGACCGCATATTCTGTATTTATTATTTTCTGGTTTAGGGCTTCTATCCCTCTAACTATTATCTTAGCATCAGGGCTTAATTGAAATAGGAGTTCTCCAAAACTCATTTTCGTACTTTTAAGGTGAAGAAAAGAAGTGATTTATTATAGAGTGTATTACACTATTTGTATAATTTGCACGACGTTTCGAACCTCCATGGTTCATTCTCAAGTGAACAGATCTTACAATACTAGTTGATTTTATACCCGCATTAGGTCAGGTGATAATACAATGAAGGTGAAAACATGGGGGGATACATAAGGGATAAACATAGGGGCTGCAGAAGGCTTATTGGCCCATACGAGGCATCTCCTATCTAAACACAAAGATTAATCCAGTGTAATTGGCCTGTTATGTTGGACATTGTCTTCTGTGTTGGCATCGATATGTTCTTGTCTTGTCCTTACTCTCATGGTGGGTAGAGTAAATAGTTCCGTGATTTGGGTGTTCATGGTAGGTCGCTCTATTCTTATGTGAATTGCCTCAAGAATTTGTAATCTTCTTGAATCTTGGGTTTTGTCTATTATGCAAGTATTCTTGTTCAACATTTCTCTTGTTAGAGTAATGTCATGGGCTTGTCTCATGTGATTGCTAGGGGCACCAGATTGAAGATGGCATGTCAAACGCCTCGTCAGCTTGGTCGACGTCATACCTATGTACTTACATTGAAGGTTACATCCTTCGTGGGGGCAAGTGTACATGTATACAACGCTTGACTGCTGTAGAGGGTTCTCCGTCGGCTTCGGGCTGTTTTTGATAAGGAGTTCGGAAGTCTTCTTGGTTTTGTAGAATATTATCAGGTTTATGTTTTGGTTAGGAGTAGTGCTTTTTACTCCTTTACGGATTATTTCTTTCATTATTCTTTCCTCTTTTATATGTTCACTGTGCATGGTTGATTTGTAATATAATTTTATTGGGGGTGTTGTGGTTTCTGTTCTAGGTTCTGAATTATACCAACGGTCCAAGTGTCTTCTTATAGCAGCGTTTATTTCCGCGTTGCTATATCCGTTGTTCACCAATACCTGAGTTACTCTTTCAAACTCTCTACTCACGTTGCTCCATTCAGAGCAGTGGGTAAGCGCTCGACGAATATAAGCATTGAGAACACTGGCTTTGTATCTTTGGGGGCACTCACTTCTACCGTTCAGGCATAATCCTATGTTGGTGGGCTTGAGCTCATTCGGCATCAACTAAACAAGAAGAAGGAAGCCCTCCAAACCTTTATAGAGCAGGCGAAGCATCTGTTAAACAAATGGACCCAGTACGACATCCCTATCCAACTCAAGCAAACCATCAACAGTGAACTATTTAACCTGAAACAACAACATAAAACTCTTGTAGAAACAAAGACACTCCGTAAGTTAACATCCCTAAACGGTGGACAGCTAAAAATCCCTCGTCCTAAAGATGGCTACTTTAACCTGACTTCTTATGATCTTACCCAGGACCAACGAGACCTCTTAAATCTTGGTCTAAATTGTCAATTCTTATCTAAACCAAAGATGCATAAAAAACGCCTGGAAATCGAAATGCTTCTGGACGATATCCATAAGCTAGAAGACAACAAAAAAACATAATGAGGTGATAGCCGAGGCTATTTGAACCACCCCACCGCCGGCACTCGGATAGTTATCTTGGGCATAGCATTTTACCAAATCACCTCATTCTTTGGGGCACATGTGAGGAACACAAATGCGAACAAGCCTGAATGGTCCCCAGGACAATATGCAACTGAAAACTCACACCCCAGAAGTGACTCGAACCCATACTCCCAGAAGCAACGCAACTGGTATGTACAAGACGCCTTAATCCACTTGACCATCACGACCGGACATAATGAGGTGATAGCCGAGGCTATTTGAACCACCCCACTGCCGGCACTCGGATAGTTATCTTGGGCATAGCATTTTACCAAATCACCTCATTCTTTGGGGCACACGTGAGGAACGTGTGCCCTAGGTGAGGTGATTTGGTAAAATGCTATGCCCAATGAGGTGATTTTTGGATTTAATGAGGTGATTTGGTAAAATGCTATGCCCAAGATAACTATCCGAGTGCCGGCGGTGGGGTGGTTCAAATAGCCTCGGCTATCACCTCATTATGTCCGGTCGTGATGGTCAAGTGGATTAAGGCGTCTTGTAAATACCAGTTGCGTTGCTTCTGGGAGTATGGGTTCGAGTCACTTGTGGGGTGTGAGTTTTCAGTTGCATATTGTCCTGGGGACCATTCAGGCTTGTTCGCATTTGTGTTCCTCACGTGTGCCCCAAAGAATGAGGTGATTTGGTAAAATGCTATGCCCAGATAACTATCCGAGAACCGGCGGTGGGGTGGTTCAAATAGCCTCGGCTATCACCTCATTATGTCCGGTCGTGATGGTCAAGTGGATTAAGGCGTCTTGTACATACCAGTTGCGTTGCTTCTGGGAGTATGGGTTCGAGTCACTTCTGGGGTGTGAGTTTTCAGTTGCATATTGTCCTGGGGACCATTCAGGCTTGTTCGCATTTGTGTTCCTCACGTGTGCCCCAAAGAATGAGGTGATTTGGTAAAATGCTATGCCCAAGATAACTATCCGAGTGCCGGCGGTGGGGTGGTTCAAATAGCCTCGGCTATCACCTCATTATGTCCGGTCGTGATGGTCAAGTGGATTAAGGCGTCTTGTACATACCAGTTGCATTGCTTCTGGGAGTATGGGTTCGAGTCACTTCTGGGGTGTGAGTTTTCAGTTGCATATTGTCCTGGGGACCATTCAGGCTTGTTCGCATTTGTGTTCCTCACGTGTGCCCCAAAGAATGAGGTGATTTGGTAAAATGCTATGCCCAAGATAACTATCCGAGTGCCGGCGGTGGGGTGGTTCAAATAGCCTCGGCTATCACCTCATTATGTCCGGTCGTGATGGTCAAGTGGATTAAGGCATCTTGTACATACCAGTTGCGTTGCTTCTGGGAGTATTTGTTCGAGTCACTTCTGGGGTGTGAGTTTTCAGTTGCATATTGTCCTGGGGACCATTCAGGCTTGCTCGCATATATATATATATATATATATATATATATATATATATATATATATATATATATATATGTCGTACCTAGTAGCCAGAACGCACTTCTCAGCCTACTATGCAAGGCCCTTTTTGCCTATTAAGCAAGTTTTCCTGAATTAATATACTTTCTCTAATTTTTTTCTTATGAAATGATAAAGCTACCCATTTCATTATGTATGAGGTCAATTTTTTTTATTGGATTTAAAATTAACGTAGATATATGACCGAACCTAATCAACCCTACCTAACCTAACCTAAAGTATCTTTATAGGTTAGGTTAGGTTAGGTTAGGTAGCCGAAAAAGTTAGGTTAGATTAGGTTAGGTAGGTTAGTTAGTCGAAAAACAATTAATTCATGAAAACCTGGCTTATTAGGCAAATCAATCCTTGCATAGTAGGCAAAGAAGTGCGTTCTGTCTACTAGGTACGACATATGTCTATATATATATATATATATATATATATATATATATATATATATATATATATATATGTCGTACCTAGTAGCCAGAACTCACTTCTGAGCCTACTATTTAAGGCCCGATTTGCCTAATAAGCCAAGTTTTCCTGAATTAATATATTTACTATAACTTTTTTCTTATGAAATGATAAAGCAACCCTTTTCTCTATGTATGAGGTCAATTTTTTTTTATTGGAGTTAAAATTAACGTAGATATATGACCGAACCTAACCAACCCTACCTAACCTAACCTAACCTATATTTATAGGTAAGGTTAGGTTAGGTAGCCAAAAAAAGCTAGGTTAGGTTAGGTTAGGTAGGTTAGGTAGACGAAAAAACATTAATTCATGAAAACTTGGCTTATTAGGCAAATCGGGCCTTGAATAGTAGGCTGAGAAGTGCGTTCTGGCTATTAGGTACGACATATATATATATATATATATATATATATATATATATATATATATATATATATAGACATATGTCGTACCTAGTAGCCAGAACGCACTTCTTTGCCTACTATGCAAGGCCTGATTTGCCTAATAAGCCAGGTTTTCATGAATTAATTGTTTTTCGACTAACTAACCTACCTAACCTAACCTAACTTTTTCGGCTACCTAACCTAACCAACCTATAAAGATACGTTAGGTTAGGTTAGGTAGGGTTGGTTAGGTTCGGGCATATATCTACGTTAATTTTAACTCTAATAAAAAAAATTGACCTCATACATAATGAAATGGGTAGCTTTATCATTTCATAAGAAAAAAATTAGAGAAAGTATATTAATTCAGGAAAACTTGGCTTAATAGGCAAAAAGGGCCTTGCATAGTAGGCTGAGAAGTGCGTTCTGGCTACTAGGTACGACATATATATATATATATATATATATATATAATATATATATATATATATATATATATATATATATATATATATATATATATATATATATATATATATATATATATATATATACATACATATATATACATATGACAATGTCAGACCACGGAGGAAAAATGAAACAGGAAATTTCCTTAAGTACTTTCGTATATTAAATACATCTTCAGAAGGTGAAGATGTATTTAATATACGAAAGTATTTAAGGAAATTTCCTGTTTCATTTTTCCTCCGTGGTCT
>NW_025566035.1:0-22500 GCF_020424385.1 Procambarus clarkii | reverse complement strand
TCTTCGATGAAACCATTGGAGAAGCCGTTATTGACTAGGACCTGCCTTACCCTACAGAGTTCTTCGTCGACTTGCTTCCATTCTGAGCTGTGCCTGAGAGCACGGTCGACGTATGCGTTAACAACACTCCTCTTGTACCTGTCGGGGCAGTCGCTGTTGGCATTTAGGCACATTCCTATGTTTGTTTCCTTAGTGTAGACTGCAGTGTGGAAACCTCCGCCCTTTTCCATGACTGTTACATCTAGAAAAGGCAGCTTCCCATCCTTTTCCGTCTCGTAAAGACGGAAAAGGAAAAGAAATGTCAAGACGGCTTGTGCGTCTTGACATTTCCATGCGTATGGAAATGTCAAGACGCACATGCCTGGAAACCCACTTCGGCCAATCATTAGCCAGATACCCACACCCACGTACAGACTGGCGAAGCGACTCAACGGCCTGCTGACTCCTTATGTTCCTTGCACCTTCAGCCTGAAGTCTCCAAAGGAATTTGTTGACTTACTGCGGGGCACACGGGCCACAGGGATAAGAGCCTCGTTGGACGTAGAATCGCTGTTTACCAACGTACCTGTGGACGAGACAATCGGAATGATAGCCGACAGAGTGTATCGTGATCCAGCCTGTACTCCTCTTGACATGCCAGAAAGTATTCTGAGGAAACTACTCCAAGCTTGTACTAAAGAGGCACCCTTCTTGAGCCCGGATGGGCACATGTATAAGCAAGTAGATGGGGTCGCCATGGGTTCTCCCCTAGGTGTCCTGTTTGCAAACTTCTACATGGGTACCATCGAGCAAAAAGTCTTAGTCGACATGAACTTGAAACCGGCCATATACTGCAGGTATGTTGACGACATTTTTACACAGGTACCTGATGTCAGACATCTGCAGGAGCTGAAGGAGGCATTTGAGCAGAGTTCCGTGCTGCGTTTCACTTACGAGACGGAAAAGGATGGGAAGCTGCCTTTTCTAGATGTAACAGTCATGGAAAAGGGCGGAGGTTTCCACACTGCAGTCTACACTAAGGAAACAAACATAGGAATGTGCCTAAATGCCAACAGCGACTGCCCCGACAGGTACAAGAGGAGTGTTGTTAACGCATACGTCGACCGTGCTCTCAGGCACAGCTCAGAATGGAAGCAAGTCGACGAAGAACTCTGTAGGGTAAGGCAGGTCCTAGTCAATAACGGCTTCTCCAATGGTTTCATCGAAGACATCATAAGAAGGAAAGTGAAAAGCCATGCAACCTCTGAAGAGACAACTAACACAACACCTATACCCCCTATTAGACTATTTTACAGGAACTTCTTTTCCACAGCTCATAAAACGGAGGAAAGGGTCCTGAAAGATATTGTTAATAGAAACGTTATCCCTACAGACAAAAATCAGAGGATACAACTGACGATTTACTCTAAAACCAGAAAAACGGCCAGCCTACTCATGAGAAACTCTCCAGACACAAAACAGAACGCTTTAAAAGAGACTAACGTCGTCTATGCCTTCAAATGCCCACTTGGGGACTGTAAGCTCCAAAAAACCCAGTATATAGGCAAGACAACAACATCTCTTTCTAGGCGTTTAACGATGCATAAGCAACAGGGCTCCATTAAGGAACATATAATCTCTTCCCATAACCAAACCATCGCCAGAGAAATCCTAGTAAACAACACAGAAATCATCGATAGATACAGCGATAGCAGGCGGCTTGACGTTTGCGAGGCACTACACATCAAGAAGTCAACACCAGCAATCAACAGCCAATTATTGCACAACTATATTCTACCCACCTCAAGACTCCGCTCCAATATAGAAGCATCAAGAAATATGGACCAATAGGCTTTCTACAAACACTTCTATTCAATACCCATTGTTTCTGTTCTGTCTTGTGTTGATACTTTTAATACCCTATTAATATCCCCTCCTGTTCTGTCTTGTGTTAATGCCACATCACCCTTCCCACCTCACTCAAATGTAGATATAATATCAGAGAGACGTAAGTTCTAATCAGTTGTGTATTTGTGAAGTCTTTGAAAATGTAATAAGTTTTACGAAACGCGCCCGTGTCGCGTCAGACTAGAAATAAAAATGAATTTTGGAGAAGTGATTTTTGATTTACCTCCAACAGTGAAGCGTAATGTACGAAAGATTGAGAAAATTCGTGTTAGAATTATTAATCTTACTTTTTCGGTCATATTTAATAATATATGTCTACAGGAAAGACTGCTACCAAAATATACTAATATATATATATGTATATATATATATATATATATATATATATATATATATATATATATATATATATATATATATATATATATAGCCAGAATATATATATATATATTTGCCTATATATATATATATATATATATATATATTTTATATATATATATAGCTATATATATATATGATATATATTTTTATATTAAAATATATAGATATATATATATATATATATATATATATATATATATATATATATATAATATATATATTATATTATAGACGAAAAATATACATTATTCATGAAAACTATTATTAGGCAAATCGGGCCTTGAATATATATGAGATATATATGGCTATAGGTATGTATATATATATATATATATATATATATATATATATATATATATATATATATATATATATATATATATATATATATATATATGTCGTACCTAATAGCCAGAACTCACTTCTTGGCCTACTATGCAGGGCTCTCGTCTTACTTAACTAAGTTAGCAAGGACTCTGTTGTTTCTGGCTAAGTGAAAACATTTTGGCCTATTATGCAAAACATTATACTGGTTTTTTGGCCAAGAATGCAAACTAACGATTGTTTGTTTGTGTATCACATGGTCACTGTAAAGTAAGATGTTGTCCATTGAATGTAGGAAGATATTTAGATAAAAATGTCAAATGGGGACGATGTACAGATTAATAATGGCCTTAATAATTGTTTGTACTAGAAATCAGTAGCAAGTGGAGAGATATGGTGCTTGAACACTTATAAATCTAAAGTTGGGAGCAAATAATGAAAAAACATTGATGAATCTTAATAATGTAATAATGCCCAACCAATTAATTCACATATCATTCTTTACATTAGAAAGGGAACTTAAGTGACTGACTGGACTCTGGCCGATGGTAGATTTAACCAGTTCAGTTATCATTTTGTGTATTTCAGAGTTACGTACTTCTTCCGTTAGTCGCAAGGCAACATTTTGTAAATGATCCACACTATCTTGAAGCCTCGACAATTTAGTTAGCACCTCAATAACAGTTATATGAGTGGTTAATTCATATTAGGGATATTTACTCAAATCTATTGAAGGTTTCGGTAATCTACCTTTGGTTTCCAGGTAATCAAGACCTTTTAAAATACAAGTAATGTGTTTCTTTTTCGTTTTGTATTTATAGTGACGATCCATATCTGGATAATTAAAGTCGTCTAATTCTTCATATCCCAATGGCCACTTTGGCCACTCGTCACCATTATTACATGATTTCACTATTTTGTTGGTAGTTTTGAGATCATCATTTGAATAAAAGGTCACTAAAATATTTTTAAGTTTTGCAGTATCATACTTTTTTCTAAAGAATAAAATATAGTTGATCATTTCATTTACTGACGACGTCATTATGTATTCGTTTTTGGTAAATGAATGGAATAGTTAAGTGAAATTCTAAATTTTTATTACTTATATACACTTCTTGCCTAAATTTTATTTCTAATTAGCACCGCCTTATAAGACAATATGCCGATTCCCAGCGAAAATGTAGTGTTTTTAGTAAAAGAAACTGCACAAAGAGAAGTCCAGCTGACCAATCCCCCTACGTAAATTTATGTGTTCTCCTTTTTGGTTGAATGGATGGATAGTTAGTGAAATTCTAAATTTTTATTACTTTTATACTTCTTGCTAATTAATTTGTGACAATAGATACTGAAAACTTTGTTTTCATTGAATCTGTACTTATTTTTTTTTTCTTACTCATTGCACATAAAGGTTTTTTTTTTTGCTTGAATGTACTCACAAATAGTTGATCAGTTAACATTTTTACCTCATTTTTTTTTTTTTAATTTCATTTAACAATTCCAAGGTTATATATATTATATAGAAATAGAAATTTAGTAGCCACATTCCTACTAACTTTTGGAATATTCAGCAGCACAAACTTTTTAAAACCATGGTATCCATATTTCCCTTTAAATCTTTTACATCTTCGATTACATCAAGTTCCCAAATAGAAAAATATTTAGACCAATCATGTTCGTATGGTGTAGATATTACTTTAGAACCATGTATAATTAAATTAAGACTAAAGCCACAAGAAATTGTAATTGTAAATGTTTATGCTATAAAAATATGGATGGGATCTACTCAAGAAGGATATCCTGCGGCATCCCAATTACAATTTATACTGCGAGTCGTAGTTAGGGAGGATGAAAATTATTGTTCTTATATGTTTGTGGAACTCTTCTTTAACATTGACCAAAGAACCAGCATGTTCTGTGAACATAATTTCAAGTATTCACATGATCCGGATTACTTAAAATTGCCTATCGCGGGATATAGGTCCTACGCCAAAGATCCTTCCATATTTCTGATGATGATACAAGCTTCCAATCAGGAACGAGAAGCTGTGAGAGAGATGATGATAGCAGACGGAATATCGATTCCATCGTCATTTTGTAAAGTTGATCAGGGTGCGCTGAAAAGGGTTATGTCCCTCAAACAATATTTGAATCGGCATTATTATTTTAGGTACATGATGTTTAAAAATATACGTTGGGAATTAACCCGAGATTTGAGAGATTACGAAGCATGGTTGAAAAATACAAAATGGCTTAACTACGTTAATCACAGGATGATTCAACATAGACCCTATTGTTTATATGATGAATATTTTCATGACGTGCCTCAAGATGGAATTTATAATATATGGTCTACAATTTATACATATCGGGTTTTCAGTGATGGTGATGAAAAGTGTGATAATATATGTTGTATTACGCTACGAAACCTTGACCGAATTTATCATTTAAATTCTGCGAAGAGAGAATTAATTGCTCGAATAGTGGCGAAAGACTATGGATTATTTTATATACAAAAGGTAAAACGCGTACTTTTCATAACCCGAAATCCCCATCTCTTTATGGACCTCATTCAAACGGGAGAAAAGGAAGAAATCTGTCGTTTTATTATAGAAGACGAAGGTTTATCATCATCATCATCATCATCACCACCACCTCCATGTAAAAACACCTACAACCCAAATAGTTTGCAGGCAATGTGCGTCAATCAATTTGTGAATTCCTTTTTGGATATTAATAGAATGGGATATTGGACCGTGGCCTGCTTACGTAGAGCAATCAACACCAACCCTAATATTCCTCATTTATTTAAACACCAATTAATCAACGAAGTTCAACGGAATCTAATGATTAGATCATGGGAAAGAGCAGTAGCAGATGAAACAACTACTGAACTTTTATTTTTTTAAGAACAGATTCAATGAAAAAGTTTTTTACTGAATTGAAAATATTTGTTTATTATTCTTATAATAAATAAATCTAAAGTTGGGATTAAATAATGAAAAAACATTGATGAATCTTAATAATGTAATAATGCCCAATCAATTAATTCACATATCAATCTTTACATTAGAAAGGGAACTTAAGTGACTGACTGGACTCTGGCCGATGGTAGATTTAACCAGTTCAGTTATCATTTTCTCCACTTCAGAGTTACGTACTTCTTCCGTTAGTCGCAAGGCAACATCTTGTAAATGATCCACACTATCTTGAAGCCTCGATAATTTAGTTAGCACCTCAATACCAGTTATATGGGTGGTTAATTCATATTGGGGATATTTAGCCAAATCGATTGAAGGTTTCGGTAATCTACCTTTGGTTTCCAGGTAATCAAGGCCTTTAAAAATACAAGTAATGTGTTCGTCTTTCGTTTTGTATTGATCCTTGTAATCCATCATATCTGGATAATTAAATTCGTCTAATTCATATGGCCACTTGTCATCATTATTACATGATTTCACTATTTTTTTGGTAGTTTTGAGATCATCATTTGAATAAAAGGTCACTAAAATATTTTTAAGTTTTGCAGTATCATACTTTTTTCTAAAGAATAAAATATAGTTGATCATTTCATTTACTGACGACGTCATTATGTATTCGTTTTTGGTAAATGAATGGAATAGTTAAGTGAAATTCTAAATTTTTATTACTTATATACACTTCTTGCCCAAATTTTATTTCTAATTAGCACCGCCTTATAAGACAATATGCCGATTCCCAGCGAAAATGTAGTGTTTTTAGGACGAAGAGCGAATTAATTGCTCGAATAGTGGCAAAAGAATATGGATTATTTTATATACAAAAGGTTTATCATCACCACCACCACCACCACCATCACCATGTAAAAACACCTACAACCCAAATAGTTTGCAGGCAATGTGCGTCAATCAATTTGTGAATTCCTTTTTGGATACTACTAGAATGGGATATTGGATGGGAGCAAATGCTAAAAAAAACATTGATGAATCTTAATAATGTAATAATGACCAATTAATTAATTCACATATCAATCTTTACATTAGATAGGGAACTTAAGTGACTGACTGGACTCTGGCCGATGATAGATTTAACCAGTTCAGTTATCATTTTCTGTATTTCAGAGTTACGTACTTCTTCCGTTAGTCGCAAGGCAACATTTTGTAAATGATCCACATTATCTTGAAGCCTCGACAATTTAGTTAGCACCTCAATACCAGTTATATGGGTGGTTAATTCATATTTGGGATATTTAGCAAAATCTATTGAAGGTTTCGGTAATCTACCTTTGGTTTCCAGGTAATCAAGACCTTTTAAAATACAAGTAATGTGTTTGTCTTTCGTTTTGTATTGATCTTTGTAATCCATCATATCTGGATAATTAAATTCGTCTAATTCATATGGCCACTCATCACCATTATTACATGATGCCACTATTTTTTTGGTTGCTAGGAGTTCATCATTTGAATAAAAGGTTACTAAAATATTTTTAAGTTTTGTAGTATCATACTTTTTTCTAAAGAATAAAATAAAGTTGATCATTTCATTTACTGACGTCGTCATTATGTATTCGTTTTTGGTAAATGAATGGAATAGTTAAGTGAAATTTGAAATTTTTATTACTTATATACTTCTGGCCAAAATTTAATTTCTAATTAGCGACAATAGTTGTAGGTGTACGCAAACCAAAGTAATGGTTGAATCTGGATATAGGTTTTTTGGTTGCCTCTGTAGCTCAATTTTCTCACACACCTCCACTGATATGGGTTCCTTAATAGGCGTTGGTGGTGATTGATTAAGAGAAAGTGGGGTTCTATGTGGCAACTACTTCATCTTGTAGTGTCAGTCTTGGGGATAAAACGAAGGTGGGGGGAGAGGGGTTTATGATGGTGATAGTAGTGACGGCAGAGGCACTGAAGTTGAGGCAGCAGCCACTTCAAATTTTTTTATCTTCGTCTGGAAACAAAAATGATGATAGTAGGGGTGACGGGATTCACTTAGTTTACGCAGATGTTCCAGTGGACCACCACTGTTAAATAGTAGATATATTATAAATATGCTAACCTTTAAATTCACTTTTTTTTGCCTAACTTCTTCGTCTCTCTCTCTCTCTCTCTCTCTCTCTCTCTCTCTCTCTCTCTCTCTCTCTCTCTCTCTCTCTCTCTCTCTCTCTCTCTCTCTCTCTCCGAATTTCATTAACTTTCTGCAGCCCATAAGTTAAGGGAAAGGAGGAGTTGATGATGAAGGTAGTGGTGGTGGTTCTTCTTCAACGATCCTGGAGAAGAAATTGCAGGTGCTGCCTCCATACCGGACAAGTCCAACTGACACTGATATGTATCAATTGACAGCACCCTATGTCATCACCTTCCTTCCCTCCCCCCCCCCCCCATCTCAATATAAACAATGGGTCAAGTTATTTTTAATCGACCAATTACTGACCGACCCACTTTCTTTGCTAAAACGGCAGTTGATCAGCAAACATTTTTACCTTTTTTTTTCACATGATTCATGCTATTATTGACCAATTGAAGAATATCATTGTATACTAATTTTTATTATTAATTGTATATTAATTTTATTTAACAGTTCTAAAGTTATATGAATAGAAATATAAATTTAGTAACCACACTCCTACTAACATTCGGAATATTCAGTTGCACAAAGCTTTTAAAACCATGGTATCCATATTTCCCTTGAAATCTTTTACATCTTCGATTACATCATATTCCCAAATAATGAAATATATCATGAAATATGGTTCATATGGTATAGATATTATTTTAGAACCATTTATAAATCAAATACCATTTAAACCCCAAATTGTAAATGTTTATGCTATAAAAATATGGATGGGATCTACTCAAGAAGGATATCCTGCGGCATCCCAATTACAATTTATACTGCGAGTCGCAAATAAGGAGGATGGAAAATTTTATTATTCCTATAGGTTTTTGGAAATCTTCTCTAACATTGACCAAAGAAGCATCATGTTCTGTGAACATAATTTCAAGTATCCCCATGATCCGGATTACTTAATAGTGCCTATCGCGGGATATAGGTCCTACGCCAAAGATCCTTCCATATTTCTAATGATGATACAAGCTTCCAATCAGGAACGAGAAGCTCTGAGAGAGATGATGATAGCAGACGGAATATCGATTCCATCTTCATTTTGTAAAGTTGATCAGGCTGCGGTGAAAAGGCTTATGTCCCTCAAACAATATTTGAATCGGCATTATTATTTTAGGTATATGATGTTTAAAAATATACGTTGGGAATTAACCCGAGATGTGAGAGATTACGAAGCATGGTTGAAAAATAAAAAATGGCTTAACTACGTTTATCGCAGGATGAAACAACATAAACCCTATTGTTTACATGATGGATCTTTTTATAACGAGCCTCGTCAAGATATAATTTATAGGGACCCCAACTATGAAATTAGATCTCATTTGGGGGTACCCAAATATTGTAATGACTGGCGGGATAGAGATTCTATTTTTCGGGTTTTCAGTGATGGTGATAAAAAGTGTGATGATATATGTTGTATTAGGCTAGGAAACCTTGACCGAATTTATCATTTAAATTCGGCGAAGAGCGAATTAATTGCTCGAATAGTGGTGAAACAATACGGATCATTTTATGTAGAAAAGGTAAAAGGCATACTTTTCATAACCCGAAATCCCCATCTCTTTATGGACCTCATTCAAACGGGAGAAAAGGAAGAAATCTGTCGTTTTATTATAGAAGACGAAGGTTTATCATCATCATCATCATCATCATCACCACCTCCATGTAAAAACACCTACAAGCCAAATAGTTTGCAGGCAATGTGCGTCAATCAATTTGTGAATTCCTTTTTGGATATTAATAGAATGGGATATTGGACCGTGGCCTGCTTACGTAGAGCAATATACACCAACCCTAATATTCCTCATTTTTTTAAACGCCAAATAATCAACGAAGTTCAACGGAATCTAATGATTAGATCTTGGGAAAGAGCAGTAGCAGATGAAACAACTACTGAATTTCCGGTAGAAATTAATAATGGAAACCAATATTATCATTTATATAGTGGTATAATATATGGTTGGTAGTATAACACTGTAATTCAATCAAAACAATTTTTCAAAGAAAAACACCTGGCCTATTTGATGAATCTGGCCTTACAATATACAACTTCCACATATGAATTTAATCAGTTCCTAGAGACATGTTGTAGCAGTGCAGCCAAAGGAGAAGAAGAAGAAGAAACACAATTAGATAATCCCAATCCTAAGGTATTTATAATATATCTACTTTTTAGTAGTCGAAGGGTATAAATAAGGGGAACTAATCATTATCAAAAGTACAAGTTTTCAGCAACTATTGTCGCTAATTAGAAATTAAATTTTGGCCAGAAGTATATAAGTAATAAAAATTTCGAATTTCACTTAACTATTCCATTCATTTACCAAAAACGAATACATAATGACGTCATCAGTAAATGAAATGATCAACTTTATTTTATTCTTTAGAAAAAAGTATGATAATACAAAACTTAGAAAGATTTTAGTAACCTTTTATTCAACTGATGAACTCATAGCAACCAAAAAAATAGTGGCATCATGTAATAATGGTGATAAGTGGCCATATGGATTAGACGAATTTAATTATCCAGATAGGATGGATTACATGGATCAATACACAATGAACCACGAATTCGTTACAGATATTTTTATAGGTCTTAATTACCTGGAAACCAAAGGTAGATTACCGAAACCTTCAATAGATTTTGCTAAATATCCCAAATATGAATTAACCACCCTTATAACTGGTATTGAGTTGCTAACTAAATTATCGAGGCTTCAAGATAGTGTGGATCATTTACAAAATGTTGCCTTGCGACTAACGGAAGAAGTACGTAAAACTCTGAAATACAGAAAATGATAACTGAACTGGTTAAATCTATCATCGGCCAGAGTCCAGTCAGTCACTTAAGTTCCCTATCTAATGTAAAGAATGATATGTGAATTAATTGATTGGGCATTATTACATTATTAAGATTCATCAATGGTTTTTATTTATACTTTTAGCATTTGCTTCCAACTTTAGATTTATTTATTAGAATAATAATAAACATATATATTTTATAACATAATCAATTCAGTAAAATAAAAGTCCAATAGTTGGTTCTTCTGCCACTGCTCTTTCCCACGATCTAATCATTAGATTCCGTTGAACTTCGTTGATTAATTGGCGTTTTAAAAAAGAATGAATATTACGAATGGTGTTGATTGCTGTACGTAAGCAGGCCACGGTCCAATTATTAATATCCAAAAAGGAATTCACAAATTGATTGACGCACATTGCCTGCAAACTATTTGGAGGTGGTGGTGATGATGATGATGATAAACCTTCGTCTTCTATAATGAAACGACAGATTTCTTCCTTTTCTCCCGTTTGAATGATGTCCATAAAGAGATGGGGATTTCGGGTTATGAAAAGTACGTGGTATACCATTTCTACATAAAATGATCCGTATTCTTTCACCACTATTCGAGCAATTAATTCGCTCTTCGCCGAATTTAAATGATAAATTCGGTCAAGATTTCGTAGCCTAATACAACATATATCATCACACTTTTCATCACCATCACTGAAAACCCGAAATGTATAATTTTTAGACCATTTATCACAATATTTGGGTAAAAAAAAAAAAAGAATTACATTGACGTTCATAGTTGGGGTCCCTATAAATTATATCTTCACGAGGGTCGTTACAACCAAATTTTTTATGTAAACAATAGGGTCTATGTTGTTTCATCCTGTCATCAATGCAGGTAAGCCATTTTGTATTTTTCAACCATGCTTCGTAAGCTCTCAAATCTCGGGTTAATTCCCAACGTATATTTTTAAACATCATGTGCCTGAAATAATAATGCCGATTCAAATATTGTTTGAGGGACATAAGCCTTTTGACCGCAGCCTGATCAACTTTGCTACATGGCGATGGAATCGATATTCCATCTGCTATCATCATCTCTCTCAGAGCTTCTCGTTCCTGATTGGAAGCTTGTATCATCATAAGAAATATGGAAGGATCTTTGGCGTAGGACCTATATCCCGTGATAGGCAATTTTAAGTCATAATGACAGGGGTCCTGGAAATTCTGTCCACAGAACATGATGCTTCTTTGGTCAATGTTAGAGAAGAGTTCCACAAACATATAAGAACAATATCTTTCATGCTCCTTAACTACGACTCGCAGTATAAATTGTAATTGGGATGCTGCAGGATATCCTTCTTGAGTAGATCCCATCCATATTTTTATAGCATAAACATTTACAATTACAATATTGTGTCTAAGAAATGGCTTTAATTTAATTATACATGGTTCTAAAGTAATATTTAAAAGATAAGAATTATCTTTGTCTAAATATTGTTCTATTTGGGAACTTGATGTAATCGAAGATGAAAAAGATATAAAGGGAAACATTGATAAAATGTTTTTTTAAAAGCTTTGTGCAGCTGAATATTCCGAATGTTAGTAGGAGTGTGGCTACTAAATTTCTATTTCTATATATATAACTTTAGAACTGTTAAATAAAATTAATATACAAATATCCCCAATATAAATTAACTACCCATATAACTGTTATTAAGGTGCTAACTAAAGATAGTGTGGATCATTTACAAAATGTTACCTTGTGATTAATAGAAGAAGTAGGTAACTCTGAAGTGCAGAAAATGATAACTGAACTGGTTAAATCTACCGTTGGCCAGAGTCCAGTCAGTCACTTAAGTTCCCTTTCTAATGTAAAGAATGATATGTGAATTAATTTGTTGAGCATTATTACATTACTAAGATTCATCAATGGTTTTTATTTATACTTTTAGCATTTGCTCCCAACTTCAAGATTTATTTATTATAAGAATAATAAACAAGTATTTTATAACCTAATCAATTCAGTAAAATAGTTTAAAATACTACACAGTGCTTTGTGTCTCTTACACAATCCCAATAAATATGTCACCACTGTTTTAGACACGTGAACGAGTTTCATTAAATAGCAGTGGTCGTCAGCGTCACTAAACCATACAAAATGTATGAATTGAGTTGGCCAATGCTCCTCAATGTGTGTATGTTACAAAAACCTGGTAACGTTGGTTGAGTGATTTTTTTTCTATATAGGCTGGGAGGGATGAGAGTAGAAGGCAAGGAGGGAGATACTGCACATTACCTCACCCCTAACACCTCCCCACCTACCCACCTCCTTCCTTCTCTCCTGCTTGATACCTGCCTTCCTCAAGCATAATCAACCAGGCGGCGACGCGACCGTGTTTCCTCAAGACACGAACACTCGAGCAAAACACGTTGGCTTCTCCCGGTAAAAGGGCTTGCAAGCTTTTCAATCTCTTTACTCCTGGAAAGGCTTAACTGATACTATCTGCGGGCAAAGCGTGTCTACCGCACACGCACACACGCACACGGGGAATTGATAAGGTAGAAAAGGATGAATTATTTAACATGGGTGGTACACACACAAGGGAACACAGGTGGGTATTGAGTACCCACATGAGCCACAGGGACGTTAGAAAGAACTTTTTCAATGTCAGTAGTTAACGGATGGAATGCACTAGGCAGTGGTGTGGTGGAGGCTGACTCCATACACAGTTTCAAATGTAGATATAATAGAGCCCAATAGGCTCAGGAATCTGTACACCAGTTGAGAGGCAGGACCAAAGAGTCAGAGCTCAACCCTCGCAAGGTAAGCAAAATTAGGCGAGTACACAGGGCCTGGCGGCTGAGTGGACAGCGCTCTAGGGTGGTAGTCCTAAGGGCCCGGGTTTGATCCCAAAAGAAAAAGCAGAAACAAATGGTCATTTTCTTTCACCCTGGTGCTCCTGTTCACCCGGTAGTAAATAGGGAACCACCACGGACAGGAGTACACCCATACACATGTTTCACCTCCCTACTGAGAGAGCGGGAAGATGCCCCCCCCCCCCTCCTTCCCTACTGTGAGAGCGGGAAGATGGCCCCCCCTCCCCTCCTTCCCTACTGTGAGAGCGGGAAGATGCCCCAGCGGCCTCATTTATTGTTCTTTAATGGTTCCCCATATTATGATTGAATTATACACCACTTCTCGGCCAAAGAAGCATAATCCAAGTTTATAATAGGATCTTTTACTAAAGAAGCATAAAATAATGTATATATATCCAACTCATCAAGACATCCCTGCTGGCTCAAGTACTCCAGTGTGACGGCTATTTTTTCATCTATCAATTTATACAGTTTTTGTGATTTAGCCATAAATGCAGCCTTGCTCCGTTCAGCTATATTATCATCTAATGTCAAATCTTCCACGGCTCTCTTCCAGGAACTAACCATTAGACTCCATTTAAGTTCATCATTGATAAACTGATATTTAAAGGAATCCGGGATCTGGAGGGTGGAAACCATTTCTTCGCACAGAGTGGCCGCTGTCCAACCCCATTCTGTTGTTCTAACATCCAAAAAATAACTTGTAACTGCCCGAGTACATATAGCTCGTAAACGATTGTCATATTTGTGCGGAGATGTTGATAAACCCTCGTCTCGAACGATAAAACTATAAATTTCATCCTTGTTCCCCGTTTGAATAATATCCACAAAGAGTTTGAGATCTCGGGTTAGAAAAAGAATACATTCAGATAGTACGTCGAATGGGGTGCTATAAGTTACTATGATCATTTCGAAATAAATTTTTCCATAATTTTTCACATGCATGCGTGCAATTAGTTCACCATATGAATTCACACATGGTTCCATGTTTCTTCCATCACCATCATCATGCCACCAGTTACCAAATTGATTCACATGATACACTCTGTCGATGTGATTTAATAAATGATCAGTACCCCAAAAAATTTCAGAGTATTCTTCCTCACAATCGCTAAATACCCGATATGTGGTAGTAGTGTCCTTATTCCAAAGTATGGTGTAACCAATTTTCCCACAGTCATACATATGCACGAACCTTCTAAAAAAAAACTTAAAACTGGGTTTCATGTGCAACTTTGTTAGTTGAAACTCTCTGTCGTTGAACAAGCAATATTTTTCGTGTTGAATTCTCTTTTCATGAGCGTATTCAGACCATTCTTGGCCATATAACCATGCTTCGAAAGCAATAGCATCTCTGGTTAATTCCCACTGTATATTGTCGAACATCATATACCTAAAGTAATAATGTCGATTGAAATATCGTTTCAATCTCAAAAGCTTCTCTTTTGCAGTTTGACAAACTTTATTATATGAATAAGATGATGATGATGATGATAAAGGGATTCTTATTCCCTCGGCTCTCATCATCTCTTTCAGAGCTTCTCTTTCTTCGTTAGACGCTTGTATCATCGTCAGAAATACAAGCGGATCTTTAGCATAGGATCGATATCCATTTACATGAGTTTGGCATTTGAGTCTTTCATTTTGGCCATACAAAGAAGATTTATTTAAATTGAATTTACAGAACATTGTACGCCGTTCGTCGCGGTTAGCGATAAGTTCTACAAACAAATAATAATATTTTCCCGTTTTCCTGTCAGTTACCATAACTCGCATTATAAATTGCAATTGTGATGCCACGGGATACCCTTTTTTATTCGTTCCCATCCAAAATTTTATCGAATAAAGAGTTACTGGCGTTATTGATACACTGTATGTTTTATTCACACGATGTACCATTGGTGGTGGTACATTGCAATGTAATTCCAGAGTAATATCAAGTCTATCGGCATAATATAGATATATCATTCTTGTTAGTTCATCGTCGTATTTAATCGAAGATATAAAAGTTCTCCATGGTCTTCTTAATCTGGCTAGTTGTGCCATGGTTATGTCATCGTAGACGGACATTATTTCTTATAAATATAAATTATTATTTAATTTTTATATCAATGTTTATGCTCGAGATGTTTTTATTATTTTTGTATAGCTTCAAATACACAGTAATAAGTTCTTAACCACATTTAACATAAGGTAGGTCAATATTGTAGTACACATTGTAATAATGTAATTGTCGTTCAATGTAAAAAATTTAAATCACAAACTCATTGCGTTCTTTGTCTTGTATACTACTATTACCTTGCTCTTGTCATTTTGGGGGGACATGCTGATGATGAAGATAAATGTTTTGTTGTGTAAAATTAAACAGTGACTTTAGTTTCCCTTTCCTTCGTTTGAATGAGAGAGGTCTATGAAGAATATGTTTCAGAAAAATGAATATTCTTTCACCACCATTTAAACATTTAATTAATTTGTACGACAAACATAAAATAAATTACACTTTGGAATACTCCCTCTCCTTTCCAAAAAGGGAATGAACTATTCATTATTCATTAATTATATATTATGTAATATTTTCATCTTAAGGGGGCTTATCATCGCAAAAATTCGGAAAAATCGAATCTTTTTGAAAAATTTATAAAAATACTACAACGTTCTGGCAACACTTTGGCGCAAACCCGAGATTGTTATGACATAAATTAAAGTATTTATGGTACATTTCCATGCGTAATTGTGCAGAATCCGGTGACCCGCGGCTGTGGCGCGCCAAGAGTATTGCGTCATACGTTCTAAACGTCAATTTTTCCGTAATAACGTCGGAAATAACTCTGTATATATGACAACAAATATACACTCAATGGCAACCGTCTCCTAGCGGGGGTGGGAGAGGCAGCCAGCTACCAGTCACATGTTGTGTCCTGTTGAGAGTGGAGGGTGTTGATGCGCGCTCCATTTTTGCTCCTGGAATCTCGCTTTTGTAGCGTCTAGCGCACAATGACCTATAAACGGGAAGGGTCTGAATGCAAGAGTAGCCAATTTGACACGCGGTCGCCGTCGTTGGCTGGAAAGGAGAGACGCTGTAGCACAAGGGAGGTTATTATCAAGTGAAGATACAGGCGGCCTCCCCGCCTCAGCTGTGAGAGGCATGACGCAGCAGCCACACCCCGCTTCGACCCTCCTCACACATCCTCAACCCCTCGATGTGTATGGAACGGCCACGACAGTGCCATCTACATCTGGTGTGGCAGTGCCATCTACATCTACTGCTGTGGCTGGTGTGGCAGTGCCGTCTACATCTTGTGTAAGTCATACAAGTCGAAGTCTGGTAATATGTATGTGCAGGATATTGCACACCTTGCTCAATGGATGCCTATCTGCAAGGGTGCCAATTATGAACGAAATCGGTCGATGACACACTCGACTACTTTGATCTTATTTTACTCAGGTAAGTAATTTACAACTTCAAGGTGTTTCTCAGCTTTCATTTATTAATCAATTTACATGCAAATTACACCTTATAGAGTTTGTGCTTCTACAAACCTATTGAGACATTTTAGTCCAAAGTCCATTTGTTGATTAAACATCAAATATTGTATATTTTTGGAAGGGTAACTTTGAATAATTATATTATTGCACTAAACACTTCTTTTGATAAAACTGATCAATAGAATCCTTTATTATGTGCTAAATTTAATATCTGATTGTTATAGAAATATTTTTGTTGACACATGTGTTCCCTGAAATTATTTGAAAATGTTGAAAATTCGTTGCATAATACGTTGTGTATTTTTTTTCTCCTTTTCTGTTTAGGGTGTGATGCTGAAACTTGGACCAGTTGCAGCTCTTTCTATAACCATTTCATAAATAAATTTATAAACAAATTGAACAAATTTTACTTTACCCCTTAATACTACTACTCATTTTTCAGTAAACATTATCTCTCTTTTTTTTTTTTACAATAATATGGAGGACTTTAGAGCTTTTGTAGTGGTGGTATATAAAAAAAAATATTTCAAACAAAGCTTAATTAAGTTCGACAAACAAATAATAAATATTTTCCTGTCATCACAAATCCAACTTAGATCCTATAAGATATATGAATTAGGAGACAAACAACTCTTGCCCCCATACCTCATCAATCAATCAGCACAAATCCAACTTAGTACCAAATTACATACACTGTTATTTACCAAGCAAATACTCCAATTTAGTAACAATGACAGGTTTGAATAGAACACTAAAAAAATTTGAAAATCTACACCTATACTTTTCAATTGTGAAAAGACTTTTAATCTTTTCAGTATGCTTTAAAACCTTTTCATCTTTAAAGGATGGGATTATTTTGAATATTTTGGATAGCTCGACTTCTGGGAGAATATATATTATTCTTTTAAATATCTCCTTGAGATCAGTTAGTCCAAAATGTCCTCTCAGATCCACAAAATCACATTCTGAATCCTTGCCTTCAAATTGAATTTCAAGGCAGGATGTATTTAAATTACGTTCTATCTCAATGTTAATATCCCAGTCTAATAGTCCATCTTCATGTGGATTAAATGGATCGAATGTGATAAATAAGGTGCATATATAAGAACATGGTTTGCTCCTTAAGATCCTTCCTTTCTTTTCTTCAGTATTAAAACCAACCATCCATCTATAGGGGTTCATATGTGGGCCACAATTTTTGTTACCAAGTTGTCCATACCTCTGGGCATCCTCTCTTTTTATTTTCTGGGGTAGAAGATATTTATCATTCTTCGATCGACGTGAACGACGACAGCGATGTTGAGAGACTTCTTTCATCTACGAAAAAACAAAATCAGTTAAATCGTTATCCTAAATATTTATAAAATTAATTAACAAAAACGTCTGATACAGAACAAAAGCCTAGAATTATTAAAACAATCCTTTCTAAAGAATTAAATAGTGATACAAAAAATTAAACAAAAAGTTTTTAAAATATACCTTATGTTTCCAAATGAACCAAATAAAGACTCAAACAATAAACAATGACAAAATTAAATAAAAAAACAAAAAATAAAAAAAAAAAACATACTTTATGTTTCAAGTGAGCAACTCTTCAGTTATGGATAAGCTTTATAGTCAGTCAAAGACTTGTTGTGTAGTGCTGGTTAAGCTGTAACAGTCATCTGTTTATATACTCTGGACAAGTTTTGTTATCATCTGACGTTACCACATCCTTTAAAATATGATGTCACCTCTCTCTCTCTCTCTCTCTCTCCCAAATATTTAAACCCTTTCCGCTCAGCTATATATATCCCAAGCACCCCTCGACTTTAGCCACCATCACCATCATCACCACCGGTTATCAACACCCCAACTACTAAATCATCAACATTGTCCAGTAATGTTTAAAATCAACACTATGATTTTTGCTATGTTCAGATAATTTACAGTTCTTTTACCACCTATTTTAAACAATATTTTTTTCTTCCTCGGCTTTGATACCTTTTGATAATTACTTACTTGATCTGGAGATTTTTCATCCTATGAGTCCACTCCACTTTTGGACGATTTTTCAGATGAATCTTCAGATGAATCATTGTCACTGTTGGATCTTGTTATTTCTGCTGATCTAATCGATTTTCTATGTTCTCTTAGAGAGTGGGGTTAAGATCATTAGTTGATGAGGTGATTGTTACAGAGTTCAGCTGGAGTAATTGGGGGACTTTGGATTGGTGAACAAGATAATGGGAGGGGGGGATTGGATGTCTCAGGAGAATGTAAAGTTGGGTTGTTGATAGGAAACCGGTTTGGGTCAATTATGTTCAGAGTGTCCGGTGTTATATTTATTGGGCGAAGGTTGTTATCGACCCTGAGGCTGTTCCAAATATTTAGTAGGCGAATAGGATCTATGTTGCTACAACCAGATATAGTTCTGGAATATTCCAGCAAGCAATCGTCTACAGGATGAAGATGGGGTTGTTGGTTCATAATTGACTTATGACTCTAATGGGCAAATCCTATACTGCACTTTTTGGTTGTGACTACTGTACTTAGTTAGTTCTAGAATGTGGACCGCCAAGTTGTCGGAGTCTCTTTATATAACGTCCTTTCCAAGGTTATCCTTGCCAGGTTTCCCCTGTCTCCCTAATACCAGATTAGTTTTTGACTAAAGCTCATCCTTCTTTACAACTTTTAGTTTGTTTTTCTAATTCTAGGCTCAAAAGTGATTATCTATTTGAATGAATTATTCATTATTAAATGTTTAGTTTTGTCATCATTCATTAGTAAAGGTTTAGTTTTGTCATCAAGATGTTATGATTGGAAAGTTGTAACGGAATAAAAATCTGGAGAAGATTGAACAAACTGACATAACCATTAAAAATATCTTTCATCATTATTTCATCATTGCTATGTTGTACAAATGTAATCTTTGTCTTCTTCTTCTACCTCCCTTTCTACAACTTGATCTTTCAACACCCCCGGATTTCTCCTCTTTTTAATAATGCCATTCTTTTTTATGGTGTAGTTTTGGTACTGATTTTTCCAAATAGTAATATTTTCCCTTTTTTGTGAGAGGTAAGCCACCATTTTAGTTACTACATAATCAGGGGAAAGATAAGAATAAAATTTGGCATCTCTTGGTATTGTTTCTATTGGATTTTTAATTTTATTTATAATACTAGTAAATTGTTCTAATAAATCACAATGCATGTCCCACGCTGTAGATAGTGATATATTTCTTAGTTTTGACCAATTATTATTTTTTTCATAATTACTAATAAGATGCTCAATTATATTCTCATCATATCTCACGACTTCATCGATTTTAATGTACATATCAATATTTGTAATTGATTTTTTGTTTACTTCAAATGTTTGTTCATAAGTTAAACAATTTCTAATAATATACTCACTTAAACTTTGTTCAACATTTCTTACCCCATCTAAAAGAAAAAACCATAAATCTACCACAGTGTTAATATATATTATCATTTTGGCCTCTTCAATTTTAAATGGGGAATATACCCCAAAATCTTCGTCAATTACAATATCCTGATTGTGAAATTGTGTAAAAAAAATTTCATACCAGATAAATTTATTATCAGCTGTTAATCCTGACATATCGTAAATTTTCCAATAAATTAACTGTCTTCTGCTAAGATTGGGCGGATAATTAAATTTAATGTGGGAATCATTAATATTATCATTTATTAACTTGTATAACTTATAAGCTATAAATAAGTATCTTATTAGATTATGTCTTAGGGGTAAATAATGTAATCCAGGAATTTTTTGGTGTTAAATTTTCATTATTTATATGTTCGATATCTATATTAATGAAAAGTTCCTCTTTTTTGTTCATATTTTTTTAAATCCTTTAAATATTCAATTCTAATACTTTCTCGAAATGATCTGCCCTAGCAACAAATAGGGAATTAATTATTGGCTAAGATTTATTGTCATATGAATTTTTTATTATATATTTGTGATAGAATTTAATCAAATAAATCCCAATAACATATGGTCTTTGTTTCAAGGTTATCTGACCATGGCATAGACAAACAAAGACTACTTTTTTTTCCGTGACATAACGTGTCGATGTTAATGTACTATTAGATCAAAGACTCTAAATCCTACCCCCTTCACCCCCCTACACATGATGAATCTTATACTATACTATAATGTAATGATGCCCAACCAATTAATTCACATATCATTCTTTACAATAGAAAGGGAACTTAAGTGATTGACTGGACTCTGGCCGATGGTAGATTTAACCAGTTCAGTTATCATTTTCTGTATTTCAGAGTTACGTACTTCTTCCGTAGTCGCAAGGCAACATTTTGTAAATGATCCACATTATCTTGAAGCCTCGACAATTTAGTTAGCACCTCAATAACAGTTATATGGGTGGCTAATTCATATTGGGGATATTTACTCAAATCTATTGAAGGTTTCGGTAATCTACCTTTGGTTTCCAGGTAATCAAGGCCTTTAAAAATAGAAGTAACGTGTTCGTCTTTCGTTTTGTATAGATCATTGTAATCCATCTTATGTGGATAATTAAATTCTTCTACTCCCAATGGCCACCACTTACCATTATTACATGATACCAAATTTTTTTTGGTAGCTAGGAGTTCATCATTTGAATAAAAGGTTACTAAGATATCTTTAAGTTTTACAGCATCATACTCTTTTCTAAAGAATACAATATAGTTGATCATTTCGTTTACTGACGACGTCATTATACTTATTATTACTGTGCTCGTTTGGGGCAAATGAATGTAATAGTTAAGTGAAATTCTAAATTTTTATTACTTTTATACACTTCTTACAAAAATTTAATTTCTAATTAGTGACAATAGTTGTTGAAAACTTGTACTTTTAATAATGATTAGTTCCCCTTTTTATACCATTTGACTTAATTTTAGTTATCTCAAATAATATGAGAGGAGGGGTAATAATGATGGTGGGGCATTGAAGCCAAGTATAATGACGTCGTCAGTAAATGAAATGATCAACAGGATCTATACAAAACGAAAGACGAATACGTTTTTAAAGCCTTGATTTCGGCCAGAGTCCATTCAGTTACTTAAGTTTCCTTTGTAATGTAAAGAAATATGTGAATTAATTGGTTTGGCATTATTACATTATTAAGATTCATCAATGGTTTTTATTTATACTTTTAGCATTTGCTCCTAACTTCAAGATTTATTTATTATAAGAATAATAAACAAATATTTTATACATAATCAATTCAGTAAAATAACTTAAAATACTACCCAGTGCTTGTGTCTCTTACACAATCCCAATAATATGTCACTACTGTTTTGGACATGTGAACGAGTTTCATTAAATGGCAGTGGTCATCACCGTCACTAAACCATACAAAGGTATGAATAGTGGCTCCTATCAATTTGCCAATGTATCTCATCTCGGGGTCCTGTGGTGTGTTTGAAATAAAAGTTCGTAGTTGTTTCATCTGCTACTGCTCTTTCCCATGATCTAATCATTAGATTCCGTTGAACTTCATTGATTAATTGGCGTTTTAAAAAATGAGGAATATTAGGGTTGGTGTTGATTGTTCTACGTAAGCAGGCCACGGTCCAATATCCCATTCTATTAATATCCAAAAAGGAATTCACAAATTGATTGACGCACAT